>PVHP010005357.1:0-65669 GCA_004024765.1 Zapus hudsonius
ACAGCTCACTGATACTTATTTTTGTCTCAATGATACACGTCTATTGGTAAGAGTGGAGGAGCAAAGTAACCCACTGTTATTTTGTTGAGGTCAGTCTGTGTCTTTATATCCTGTAGTGTTTATGTGATTGAATGTGTATATATTGATAATGTTTGCTTCATATGTGTTTATATGTTACAGCTTCTTGATTGTTTCCTTAACATGAAATAGCCTTCTTTATCTTTTTTTTTTTTTTTTTTTTACAATTTCGGTTTGGAATTTACTTTTTAAGATCTTACTATAGTTACACCTGCTTGATTTCTAGTTCCATTTGTTCAGAATGCCTTTTTCTATCCATTTTCCCTACGGCTGTTTATCTTTCCCTGCAAGGTGTGTTTATGCAGGCAACACACAGATGAATCTTGTTTTTCAATCCATCTTCCTAGTGTACATTTTTTTAAGTCAGGATTTATGCCATCAACATTAGTGTTAATAATGAATTGTGAGCCGGGCGTAGTGGTGCATGTCTTTAATCCCAGCACTCGGGAGGCAGAGGTAGGAGGATTGCCGTGAGTTCAAGGCCACCCTGAGACTACATAGTGAAATCCAGGTCAGTCTGGGCTAGACTGAGACCCTACCTCGAAAAACCAAAAAAAGAATTGTGAGACTTCCTTCCCATCATTTTGTTGTGCTTTGTAATGTTTGGTGCTTTCAAAATGAACATTTATTATTACACTGTAGTTTATTCTTTCCTGTGACCTCATAGATGTGTTTATCTTTCTGTGCAATATGGAATATTACATCAAGTACCTTTTATAGTGATGGTTCAATGGCCATACATAGATTCCTATATTTTCTGATTATCATAAATTTTTTTCTCTCTTTTTAAGTATGAAGGATAACATATATAGTGATCTGGTTGGCAGCTATTGTCTTTCAGAGCTTTAAATACATTATTCCATATCCTCCTGGCTTTTAAAGTTTCTGTTGAGATATTTGCTGCTTTTCTGATGGATTTGTCTTGGTGATTTTTTTCCTTGCAGCTTTCAATATTCTTTCTTTGTTCTATATTCTTTTATTTGAATTACAATATTACACGAGTAAGTTCTTTTCTGATCTTGCTTGTTTGGCCTTCTAAATGCCTCCTGTTGCTTAATGGTCACTTTCCTCCTAGACTTGGGAAATATTCTTCTATGATTTTATTTATTATATTTTCTTTGACACCATTCGTGTGTGTCTCATTTTATGCCTACGACTTATAAGATTTATTCTTTGAATTTTGTGCTGCAGACTTTTCATACGCTGTTCACACTTTCATATCAGTTTATCTTTGTCTGAATGCTCTTATTCATCAATTTTGTGTTAATACCATGAACTCCAACATCCTGCTTTCTTTCTGACACATTCTGTTGAAGAGTCTCTCCACTGACTTTCATATTTGATTTAATTTATTGAACTTTTCATTTCAAATTGTTCAATTTGATATTTCAGTATTTCCATCTCAACCCAGTTCCTCTTTCGTATCACTTACTCACTTCCTTTTCTTATAAACCTGTTTCTAATTTCTCTGAATTCATTCTGTAGGTTATTCGTAAATTCGATTTCACTGCGTGTGCATGATCATGCTATATTTGTCTTGGATTTTATATAATCCATTCCCACTGAGATCTGTTACTGTGGGATTATGAAGTTTTGGAGGAGTTGTGTGTCTTGTATTTCTGCATTAGGGCCTGCACATTTGGGGTTAGATAACTGATTAAATTTATCTTTAATCATACATATTATTTTAGCAAAGTTATTTGTAGTGCAGGTTGTAGTACATTTGAACTATTTCTCTCCCCCAGTGGCCTTGGAGTGTAGCTTGTTGGGGAAACTCTCAGCCTACGTGTTCAGGGCATTGGTTTCGATCTCTAGCACAGCCTCAGGAGTAGAAGACTATCTTCCAAACCAATCACAAATTATGCATAGGCCTCATATGAAAAAAACAGTAATAACCAATCAAAACAATTATTTCCTCAATTCTGATAAATTTTGAAGAATGAAGGAACAAGGATTAGTAGGGTGCATACTAAAATATTATGGGCTGGGAGAGAGATTATTCAGTGGTTAAGTACTTCCTGGATGAGCAAGAGGGCCTGAGGGGGGGCAGAGGGACCCCAAGACTGCCCGTTTGAACCTCTAGATCTCACATAAACAGTTAGGTGTGGGCACATGCTCCTGTTACCCCAGTACCACTGGGGAGCAGAGACCTGAGAATTCTCAGAGTTCCACAAGCTCCAGAATCCAAACAAGACCAAGTGGAAGAGTGAAGGAGAGGGACACCCAATTTTCCACCCAGCCACTGTGGGTGAGCTCCCCCCAACCACAGGTGAACATATGTGGTGCCATACCACACCATACACACCCACAAGCAAAAATGGATAAATATCAGTTACAAGAGTAAGTCAAGTTCTTAGCATTCAAGCAACAGATAAAATATAAAGATGGAATATACTAAGTAGGAAGGGGAAGCACTGCAGAGGAAGGGGAGGGCATCAACATCCAGTTACAGGCTTGAAAAGAGACAGAGATATAAAAAAGGTAATTAGATAATCATAGGTAATCCTAGCACTTGGGAGGTTGAGGGACTGTGTTGTCTATGGGAAAAGCTATCTAAATAAAGAGAGGGAGGGAGGGAGGGGTGAGAGAACGAAAGAGGGGAAACAATCTTGGCAAAGTTCAGCCTCTGTCTCTATGTATGAACATACAGGATCTCGACCTCCCTTGGATGGGTTCAGGTGCCTGATCTGTCTCTGTGCGGTCTTGCCCTTTTCTCTCTGATTATTCAGACGAGTATCTTCTGATGTAAGCAGATTTGTGGTAGTCTACTTCTGATGCTGACTTTTGTGTTGTCTGCCCTACAACCAGAAGATACAATTTGTCTGCTAGACAGTGCCTCTTACCAGTCTCTAGATGCAGGCTAGCGCTGTCTGCAAGCTTTCCTCTGGCATGCCTGGGAGCCCAGTGGTTTTAAGTACTAGTGGTTGCTTACTCCTCTTCTGAGGTGTAAATTAGTCTCAATCATCTGTGTCTCAGATCAGATTTCCACCATCTAGGATATGGCACAGTTCTGGCTTAAAGACTTTCTTCTAGCCCGAAGAGGAATTCTGCAGGCAAAGTCTCAGAGAATAGTGTGCAGCTATTTGTGCTGGCATCCCGGAGAGGAGTTGTTTCTAGAGCTATCCAGTTGCTGACCCAGCAGAAATCTTTTCAAAATGGTTTCTTGCTACTGTTCTAGTCAAATACCAAGAGGAGAGGCTCTTCCTGGCACCACAAACCCTAAGATTCTAGCCTGACTGGTCTGCAAATCTGCTCAGTTATGCATGCAGTGTTTTTGTATCTGTTATCTTCTCTTGGTGTCCACCTTCCTCTCTCTTGAAATTATTTGGTGCTGAAAATACAGTACACATTTTCTGAGGATCTCTCTTCATCCTAAGCCATGGTTTCAAGCCTCTGCAGTTGCAATCATTCTGAGTTCTCTTTCTTTCTATTCTACTCTCCATGGTTTCCTTCGTTTCTTTGCTACCGAAACTAGTGTTTCTCCATGATCGCCTGCCTCGGAGGGTTAGTGTTTTCAACTGGTCCTGGTGGATTCCTTAGAGATCCCAGCACTTGGAGCTTCATGTCTTTTAACACCCTTCCCTCGTTCTTCTTATCTTATCTTAAACTCAACTAAATTTGGACCCTCAGTCCCTTCTCCCTAAAATGATTACAAAATCTTATCACTTCACTGTCCTCTCCAAAAGTCTTTCCCTGAAATATAAATGAAAGGACAGACTTTTACTAATAAATTAGTGATATATCAATTAATTTTAAAGCTCTGTTATTCAGATCATTTCAATTGAACATAGAAATTCCTGTTTTATAATTAAGTCCTCTTGGTCATCTCTACCAACTTCCTCAAGCTTTCCGCCACATATTTTTTTTCTGTTCTTTCTCTATAGCCCTTTCTACAGCATCACAAAAAGACCATTAAGCCTTCTCTCAACCCTCACTATTATTCTAAAACCATATTAACACACTCAACCAAATACTGAAGAGTATTAACTTGCTTTTGAGAAAATAAATCTCATCTAAACAAAAGGACCAGGGCAGAGGGCCACTCTGTCTGTAATATGAATCAAGTCACTCATTTGTTCATGAAACAAGCTATCTCTCCAAAACTAGTTGGCGAGCGTATAGAGGCTCTTCCTTCTGGAATGGAATCTCTAGATCTCTAAGGAAATAGATTTATGAGAATTTTTCTTCATACATATATATATGTATGAAAGATATATGTAATAGAAGATGAACTAAAGAAACATGAAGCCAAAACTTTGCTTATTTCCAAAGTTTCTGCTTTAATGTTATTTTAGAAATGAAATTCATGGCAGCCACAACAAAGTAAACTCGGTGACCTTCACACACAGCATCAAGGAAGTACATGTATTTGTAAAGATACAATTTCGGATATTTGGTCCCAATAATAACTTGAAATCAGGTATGGATAAATAAATAAATTTATTTTACAACAAATAAACCCAAGTTTCTAAAGTTTTCATGTAGCATGTGCTTTTATGATCCTTCATAAAAGCCAAAGTCTTGGCCTTCTTTCAATCTTGGTGAAAGACATTCTCTTGTGGTAAAAGTAATTGATTTAAAAGAGCCTGGTGGTTTGATTCAAACAGATGTAGATGGATTCAGAACTCAGTACCACTGAGGCCCTTCCTCCTGGCAGGGGCTACTATGCACTTAATTCGCTCTGTTCATTACAACAATACTTCATCCTCGCTTGGGTCCAACATTATCTCATTTCACAGAGTTTAAATTCTAGGGGATTTAAACGATTAGGCCAAACTAATTGAGTTCCAAACCTGAGAGTCTGAAGATACGATATTTATGTCATGGGTTCTAGATTACGAAGAATAGCCTTTCATCACACTAAGTCCTCTCAGGCTCCTGGATGACAAATTCAGGAGTCTAGGACACTAAAATGCCCCTCAATAGATGGGATCTGTTCTCTCATGCCTATCTGTGCAGATGCATGATGAAGCCCATGCCTGCTTTGCTCCAAGGTGAGCTCTAGTTGAGAAGGAAACCGAGAGCATGCCAGCTGCAGTGATGGACGCCTGGGGTTTGGCTGGTTGAGGAGCTTAGCTGAAGGGCTTCCATGTTCCTGGGCTCCTGGGTCTCATGCATGACTTCATGATGGTCAAACCTCAGGCCTCAAACAATCTTTGTTCTTTTTCTTGTTTTCTGTTGGACTCTGTAGTTTTATTTTCTTAAAATGTTTCTTTTGGTTTGTGTTTCCTGGCATGACCTAACCTGGTTTTTTCTAAGTATTACCTCCTGGGGACTCCCTTTAAAATTCATAATGTCACATCATCAGAGGGAGGGACTATCTGCAACTGATTTGTGCTTCCCAGGCCTTGTCACAAGTGGGTCCATCCCCTCTTCACCTGTGCCTTAAGGACACATAAAAGACCCTGGTTTATAAGGTTTGGAACTCCCTTAATTATGATCAAGGCAATAGATTCACGCCAAAGATTTCAGACTATTAGTGTCACAGCACTGATTGTCAAGAGTGCCTGTGATCTTGACCTCAGATTCTGAGTTTTACAGCCAGGGAGTCCTTTGCAAGTAAGTGAGGCAGAAAGACAATTCTTCCCAGCAGCTCCAAGTCCCAGAGATAGCCTCAGGCTTGCTTCACATTTATCTACCAGCTTTCCATTCCCACCCCCTGAGGCAAGACATAAAACCATTTTTTTTCAACATTGTCAACATTCCAAAGCAGCAAGTCCTGGGGGTTCCCTGTGTGCGAATGGCCACTGCCCTTTCTCAGAGCTAAAAGCTCTTGGCTCCCTAAGCATCCTCTTCAAAGAAGAAAACACCAGTGCCTCCTGAACCAACAACCAGGCATGTTTGACTAGCAGTGCTGAAATGTCTTTTATAAACACTCCCTACCTACCCACCTCCTCCTTCCAGGCCTGATTCACCACTGAAATATTTGTGTCACCCAAGTTCAAGTACATGAAACCAACCCCGTCGGTGGCAGCAGATCTCAGTGCCACAGAAAGCAGCTTGAACTTCACCAGCTACAGAGGTCATTCAATCAGCCAAAGTAAGCTGCTGTTTCCAGCAGGTCTGCCTGCTCAACAAATGAAGCCAGCACATAGCTTACTGGGGCAAATCAATAGTACATGCTGGGAATTCATGTTGCTTAGTGAATTCTTCCCAGTTCCTCGCCTTGCCCACCAGAACACCCATGTCCCCACAGGAAGGCACTGAGGTCAAATCTTGTTCTTTCCTCCCTTGACCATGCAGGTTCATCCCTATTAGAATTTGGGACCCTAATTCAAGTTTACTTCAATTACGTGGCAGGCAAGTTAATTTTCAAAAATGCATTTGAAAAATAAAGACAGTCAGGGATGGCACTGGGTTCCTCTGCACACGTTTCCTTGGAGAGCTGTGTCTCTGGAGAAGCCAGTGTCCTTTGGGGACACATGGTTGACACTGCAGAGACAGGGGTAGGAGAAACGGTGATCCGTTTCACAACATCCTTCATTTAATTTTTAATTAATTTATTTTTGCAAGTAGATGTCTGTGTGTTCATGTCTATGCATGTTTGCATGTGTGTGGGTCCACATGTGTGTGTGACTGTCAGACCTCTCTGCAGAGGCAGCCCCCTCCCCTTGAGGGGGAGGTGTCTAGTTAGAGCTGCAACCTAGGTGCTAAAACTGATTGGTCAAATATAAACCAATCAGCTGTCTCTCTGGCTCACCTGGGAAGAACTTAAATTCTCTGCCCTAGAGGAAGTGGGCCCTTCTTTTCTTCTTCCACATGGCAATGGAGTAGAGGGGGCTGCTGACACAGGCCTTAGTAAGGTAAGGCCTACCACCCACCCCAGCTAATGGCTGGGGTGGGGGGCAGGCTCCAGACTTTTCTCTCATGAATCTCTCTTTCTCATAAAGGGAGCCTTCTATTATGTTTTCTTCTGCTGCTTGTTTAGCTGAACAGCATAAGTTCTATTAACTCTCTGACATGTGTTTCCCCACACTGGTGGCTGGAGAACTCTGTAACTTCTCACATGGTGGCTGGGAGAATTCCCATCCAACTCCCCTTTTCCTAATTTACTAAATTAGAATACATGTGTAATTAAAATTTAATTCTGTCTCTGTGTACAATTCTTTGGCATTAGAGGACATGAACTCTGAGTAGGAGGAGGGGGAAGGGAGAATTCCAAAACTCTCTCCGTGTTGCTTTCGAATATTAATTATCAGTAACCCGTATCATGTGGAAGTCAGATGTGTTCCTTGATCACTCTCTTCTATATTTATTCAGAAAGGCTCTCTTGCTTGAACTTGGTGCTAGTCAGTTTGGCTAGCTCAGCCAGCACACTTGCCTCCAGAACTCTGGAGTTATAGGCTAGCTGCCACGCCCACCCAGCTTTTATGCACTTGCTGGGGACCAGAACTCATGTCCCCACACTTTGCACAGCAAGCACCTAACCTACTGAGCCGTCTCCCTAGCCCTTTCCACAGAACTTAAAATCTTACTTTCCCTGAACTCCATGCCAGTTAGAATCATTGCATTCTTAGGATAGCCTGTTTCATGGAGCTATCTGTAATTTAGTTCCGCAAGTTATTAATATTATAGTACAGAATAGTATAGTCTATTGGACTGTTTTTCTTTTGTGGGTATTATGCAGTTACTTACACTGTAGTATGGAGTTAAGTAAATTGGTGTTTTCCAAACTAATAGTCTAAACTCTATCTTCAGGATTTTAGCTGGAATAATAAGAACCAATCACCTATTGATATAAAAGTAAGTCTTAGTAAAAGCTGATACGAGGTTTAAAAAGGTATTTTACCTTCAGATCTCCAAAAACATCATGCATTGCAAATCTTTTAAAGGAAGCTTCATTTCCCAAGTTTCTTTTACAAAGTCACGATCTCATTTTTTTCCAGAATGATTAGCATCTTCAGAAATGTTGGGAGATGAAACACAGTTCAGCAAATTTAGATTTCAGCAGTATTACCCAGCCTTAATTAAGCCATTACTATAGCCAACATACATTCTATAGGAAAGTACAAGAAAATTGATCGTAGAAACCTGTGTCATTTGAATAATTTTCCTTCTAGCAAATATGTAGAACGTTTCCAATAGTGGCATCTGAGGAGGATGCAGGGAAACTTTATATGAGCCGCCGGGAAAGCAAACGGTCAGAGAACCTGGCCACAGACTTCTTGAGCTCGGCCTTGTCTGTAATGCATGTCACAGCACGCTCCTTGGATTAGAAATACTTGTGTGGCCAACCTGGGAGGCTGGGCATTGAATATAAAATTTCATTTAAAAGAAAATCTGCTCCGAATTAAAAATGATTAACTTTCAATTTCACCTTGGAAAAACGAGTTATTTATTTATAAGATGTCACTGCCTGTTATGGAAACTAGAACTTCCTCCACAGTGGATGTTTAAACACTCTTTATCTGTGGAGGTCTGAGTGAGCATGGGGGGGGGCCCAGGGGGCTGTCCACAGGGCCTGGCTATGCTTGCCGTGTGAAGAGAAAAACATTTCTTCTTTTGCATTTCAGGTCTCCTGCGTAGCTCCAGTCACACCTCCTCATGTTACTGCTAAATTAGTCAAGCTTGCTGGCACAAATTTGCTCCAAGCAAAGCCATGCGTCCCTCGCTGAGCTGAGGGCCAGCCTCCAGGCTCTCTTTAATCTAACTGTTTTAATTCAATTTAATCTTACCAGTAAATATTTTCCTCTGCTGCAAAAAAAAAAAAATAGTGTAAATGAAGTAAGTCGCTCCTAATCTGTGCATTCCAGTTGCTCAAGTCTTGCTGAGGTGAGTGTGCTTTGGCCAGGCAATCACCACAGCAGCCCAGAAGAGAAAGCATTTCATGTGGGAGCTGTGACAGAAACTATACCCAGGGGTAGGTGCCATTCATCAACAAGCTGTCACGTGCTTTTCATTCTCCTCATTTTACTTGGCCCTGTCGGGAGATGAATGAAGTGATACCCAGAAAGGTGATGGATGTGCCCAAAGCCTCCCCAGAAAGTGAAGCCAGCATTCACAACTAGGTATACTTGGTGCCAATACCTCACCTTTATTCTCACATCGTATTACCACCATTCTGTTTTTGTAAGTGTCCCACACAGTATAACGTTGTCACTTGCATGTCCTAAGCCGTGACTTAACTCTGTATTGGCCTGTATTTTTCTTTAATGCCAAGCATCCTAGAATCAAGATTGTGGCGGTACGAATGTGACTTGTCTTCTTTAGCCTTGTGTGTTTGAATACTAACCACTGATCTATGGTGCCATTTGGGAGGGTTGTGGGAGCTTTAGAAGGTAGGCCCTCCTGGAGGAAATGCCACTGGAGGCAGGTCTTGAGAGGTCGCAATCCAAACCCACTTGTTGCTTTCATTCTACTGGTTTCTCTCTGCTGATATGAAGATGTGGTACAGACTTCCTCTTTACAATTAACATATGCCCTCACATACACATGCTTGATCAACACACACACACACACACACACACACACACCACCACCACCACCACCACCACCACCACCACCACCACAAGCACCTCCATGCATGCACACGAGTTCTAAACTCTAGCAGGAAGTGATTTTGCTAGAACAGTAAGAACCTGCTCTCATTTCTCCCCCACTATCTGCCCACTAATCCCAAATAAGCAAATCCTAACCAGGACTCCAGATATCTCTGTTGCACAAGTGCTTGAGGGAACTGTGTTACTAGAGCTTGGGATATAGAATTGAACAGAAGGGTATGATGGTGACCTATGGTATAGGACCAGGGGAATTAGGAGTAGCTATTAATACTTTTTATGAGTAGAGAATTAGAGATGTCAGTATCAATAATAATCACAGCTTGTTTAATATGCATATCAAATGATTTCTTTCCAAAACAAGGCTTGCAAGTTGTACGGTTCAAAGCTTAGATAACTTGATAAAATGGTCCTCATGAAAATCTTTTTTTATAGCGGTTAAGATGGTTGATTTGAGGTCTGAAAAAATTGAATCTCATTCTAGTCTTTGTGGCTGTTTGAACTTGACCAGCCATTTATCTTCCATGAGCCAAACTTCATTGACACGTAAAGAGAGGATGATGATACTTTGTCTGGAGGGATTCTGTGAAATGGGAATGCTCGTGCCTAGCATTCAAAACCAGTAGCAATAATATTGAGACCCTGTTCCTCCATCACAAATACACCACGAAACATTTGAGGCAAGTTGAAGAAATAGATCCAAGACTTTTCACAGCTACTAGCAGCAAGGGCTAAATTTAACTTGAGGTTTGATGACTCGTAGTTAATGCTTGTGCAATTATACCTCCATGTTTTGTCTTGACTTTGTTAGACCGTTGGATATGTGTTTAAGAATTTTTTTTTGAGAATCTTAAAAGTAATCATTATGAAAATTAAAAGCAGATGTGTACCTATTAAAGTTTGGGGAAGGATAAAAGCAAAGACGGTGAAGTTGTCCTAATAAAACAGTACAAAATATATTTAAATATGAAGCACACAGACAAAGGTGACAGGACAATAACACAAATTAATTGTGAAAATAAAAGCAAACAATTTTAATAACCTTATTAAAGAACACAGCCTCCTTCTGTGAACAAAAATAACATTTATAAAACAAATGTCTCTTCTTTGAAAGGGTCAAACTCAGAACAAAATGACCCAGAAAACGTTAACATACTAAGATGGGAGAGGGCTTATCTAGTCCATGCTAGCCCAGGGAGGAGATGGTTACTCTATTGTGGGTTTCCAGAATGCCATTCTTTCTATGCCTCAGGTGGGAAGGCAGAAAAAGAATTGAGATTACAAAGAACAGATCGGTGCCAAGGTCCTAGGTCTTATCCGGCCCCATCCTCTGTTGATGCTGGTATTTTTCCTGACTGCAGTCTATTCCCTCTTGCCTGTGAGCCTCTCCATGTACATCATGGAAAGCTTGACAAAATTGTTCATTAGGCAGAGACTTAATTTTCCATACACTTGTCCATGAGCTCTCCTTCATGACTCCATGCTAGTTTCTGGGTGCTGTATACTTGGTCTTTACTGGAGAGCTCCTTCCCTCAGACACTCAATCTCCTATACACTTAAATACTGCACCAACATTATTTCCATAATAAATTATTTATTCTGGGCTCTCAGCATGGTTCTGCTTCCTAGTTTAGCCCTATGAAATTTAGGTAGAAACGGCAGCTTTAAATAAAGTAAAATTTCAGCAGAAGTACTGACTGGTTAGCTATGATCCTTTAGAAAATAGAAGTAGAGGGTTGATGGGGGGGGGCGTGAGCAAGGTACAATAATTTAATGTATGAAAAATAAAAAGTAACAGAAAGGCAAAGCCTACTATAAAATGATAAATAAATAAGAGATGAATTATTATCTTCATTCAAGAAGTACTGTAATATTCAATAGATGAAAGACAATCAAGTAGAAAAAGGGAAATGGGAGAATCTGATTGAAATTTAAGTAATTACAAACTAAATTAAAGGAAATACCAAAAAAAATGAAAACATGCAAAACATTTTTAAAGGGCCTATTCTCAGATTTTCTAGATCAGTCTGGCCACTCCTGGTCCTAGTCACCAGCTCCTTCCCTCACTGAGCTGATGACCAAAGTGACCCATGAGGTCCCAAAAACAAGACAGGATTCTGTCAAAGCTCTTGAATACCCACCCCAGGGCTGAGGCAAGATCCTGTTGCTGAAAAAACCACAGAAAGCCATCTATCAGCACCAAGAGACCCTGAGAGGTCCAGAATGGTAACCAGTCCCCAGAGGGTAATCAGTGCAGTGCTGGAAGGCACTGCATAAGCTTCCAGGGGAAGCTGGTCAACGACAGCTAAAACAGAGACCACTGACATGAAACGCAGTCTGCTGCCATGAGTAGGCTGAACACACCTCCTACTAGGAGAGAACAGCTAACCAAGAAACAAGCACTTGTGCAATGGAGGAGCCAAAACCTGGGGGAGGCAATCAACAGCTTGTAATTCGGCCAAGTAATCCACTCAGTGAAGGGGAATCCTTGAGTGGAACTGGGGACTCAGGGCGAAATGCACTGGGAACCAAAATCTTGGCCCCTGAAAGAGAAATGCACTTTACAAGGGATTTACAAAGAGGCTACTCACAATAGAATCCAGCCAATTCAGAAATGTGTATCTCAGTTAATCTATACTGACCTCACTCTCCGATGGAGACTCTGTATTTTTCAGAAGGCAGTGAGACAGCTGTGGCTCTTCCAACCACAGACTGATAGCTGACATCCTGGCAAGAGATAAGCCACACCAGACCTACCATGGAGGCTCCACATGGAACCCCACAGAGAGTGGTGGGATAAGCAAGAGATCTATAACCATAGCCAATCAGTCAACCCAGGATAAGCCAGACAGACAGACACCAACGATTTTCAACACAACCTAAAGCAGAAGTACAGAGACCCCCCCTAAGACCTCAACAATAAAGCAGCCTTAATACTCACCCACCATGACTCAGAGAACTGAGCGGAAGAGGGGGCAGAAAGATTGTAAGAGCCACATGGCCCCCCTCAATAACAACATACAAAGGGAGGTGAAACCGGGTTGACTCCTAGGCTATCCATACCCCCCAACCCCATGGACTGATCCAGACTACCCGCAGAGGAGGATACCCGGCTGACTGGGGACAGGGAAGAGGGAAATCAGGGAACTGGGGATACCAACTCATTATTTGCTCATTCAATGTATCTAATAATAGATAATAAAGAAAAAAATAAATGAAATTAAAGATAAAAGGTTTCTTTCAATTCAAACAAAGATGAACCACTCAGAAAATATCACAAGACAACATTGGACAAGAAAGATATTTAGACTACTTCATACCAAAGGAGATAAATACACAGGTTTAATTTTTACTAATAAAAATATGATCAAAGTAAAAATTGAGGATTAAAACATAAACAGAATGTCAAAAAAGAGGAGACAACATTTTGTAAATCACATAAAAAGACAAAATTTCCTAAATAGATAAAGTGATAGTGATGCAAAAGAAAGCCATATCAGATACTAATATTCATTTTAGAAGTTGCCCTACTCCTTTAACAGTCACTAAATTTTAAGTCACTAAAGTTGAAGCTCAAAAAATTTATGCCAGAATTTTGTCAGTCAAATTTTTGTTTGTATGTGTGCACGTGCATGTATGTTAGCATGTGTGTGGCCATACATGTGTATGTGAGTGCTTTGCACCTCTGTGCAAGTTGGCATGTAGAAGCAGAGGTTGACTTTATCTTCTCCGTCACTTTCAGTCTTATCTTTGAAGCAAGGCCAGTCACTGAAACTCAAACTCATGGATTTGGTGAGATTAGCTATCTGGTCAACCCCAGGGATTCACCTTTCTCCACCTCCCCAATGCTGGGGTGACAGACATGAGACCACTGTGCCTGTCATTTTTATTTGCATATTGAGGGGAATCTAAACTCAGACCTCCACTAGCAAGGCAAGCACTTTATCCACTGAGCCATCTCCTCAGCTCCCGACTAGCTATCATGAATTGGTTTAGTGTTGAATAAATTAATTTTATTTTGTAATTACAATTGACATTCCATTAGTTCTAAAGGAAGTTGTATATCTTTTGTAAATTTTCTTTTGAATTTCTTTTCCTACTTATACCTTTTGCTCACTTTTCTATTTTTGGCCTTATAAGATTGATTTCACTGAGTTCTTTATTTGTTATTAACCTTTAATTAAATGTGTTACCAATAATTTTTCTCATGCTTCCCTTTTCTCTACTAAAAGTTCTCAAATTCTCATGTATAAAATTGTTTATTGCAAACTGCTGTTATTACTAGAAGACTAACAAAGACATTTCTATGTGAACTGTTTTTTCTTAACAAAAACTTTGTTAGGAATGTTAAAGGATTGTATTGCATCAGTGGATTAACTAGTAAAAAATTAGTTTGTATGTTACTGAGTTTTGGCATCAGTGGGCATCTTGTGGTAGTATCATTCCTACTCTTGCAATTTCCATTAATATTTATACTTGAACTACAAACTATTAACTATTATCTTTTATAAATACCAATTTGATTCAATATTGGGAACGTGAATGCTATCAACTTGATTATTGAATTTTGGCCCGAGACAGTGATTGTGTTTTATAAATTGGAGATCTCTGTTGATATCTCATGAGCTAGTACTGTGCGGGCTTCCTTGTACTGCATATTCAAACACCACAGCTCACATGGCTTCAAATGGTACCCATGGCAGAAGAAGTGTAAGAGCCAGGGGATAGGGAGGAGAACTGTGGAAATCTGTCTCTCAGACCCTTTGTGCTCATGAATTCACACACTGTGGTTGCCTGCACAAGACCTAAATGAGACTGAACCCATCAGCATTTCATCCTGGAAGGAAGAGGAGATCATGAAGCCCCACCCCTCCCTAAGGAGCTGCTGGTAGTTATTGGAGTGCTTGGTTCCTGGGGGAGGGACAGACTTATTTTTATTTTCAGTGGTGGAGCCAATAGCAAATTGTCCATGCTCCAGGAGATAAGCCCCCATCTCTGCTCATCCAGGCCAACCTAATCAAACTCAACAAGTCACAAAGAAATTGACATCACAGTAGAAGGGTTGAAGAAGAGGTTCAGCGGGAGTGGGGAGGGGACACGAGAAGGTAATAGAGGAGAGAATGTGCTAAAATACATTACATACATATATAAATATAAGAAATCACATAAACGATGGCACACATTTATCTAGCTTATAGATCTTTAGGTCAGAAAACTCTGGTCATGGCGCTGACATCATGTCAGCCAAACAGAGTTCTTATCTGGAGGCTCTGGGGAAGAATCTCCTCTGAGAGCATTATGATATAATCCATTCCTCACCCTGGGTCAGCTGTGACTTCTGCTCAGCTTCCAGAGGCCATCTCCATTCTGAGCCTGCTGACCTCTCCATCTTGACATCCAGAACTGGTGACTGTCACTTGGATTCCAGCACGCTCATACTTTGATCCTCAGATTGCCCTGTCTCTGACTGCCCAGTGCTGGGGATCAAACCCAGGGCCTGATGATTGCTAGGCAAGCATGCTGCTTCTGAGCTACACCTCAGCTTACACACATTTTTTTTCAGGGCGCATGTAGTTAGGTCAAGCCTATCTGGGCAATGCCCCTATTTTAAGGGATTTGAACCTCAGTTATATCTATAAAACCATTTTCACAGTACTTCAAGCAGAATTTGGTGGAATAACTGAGTGTTATTATACCAAGCACTGGCTCTTTGGGGTTGTCTTAGAATTCTGTCTATCACAGATGTATAACAGATGTATACTGAAAAGAGTATATGCAGTATGTATTAGCTGTGGTCAGTGTTCAATATATGTCTGTTGGAGTATACTGAGTAATCATTATTCAAATCATCTATGTCTTTACTGATTTCAATACATACAGATCAATATTTATGTTAATAATTTGACATAATAAATGCGATTAAATTTATTGTTTAGTAATTATTAAATTGGTAGCATTTAATACGTAGGAAGGTAGCATTAAAGAACTTATTATTCACAAGGACTAACTACCATGCTATTTCTAGGAGTCCAAGGACTTAGAATAATCATCCTGCTCTGCAGACACAACCCCTCAGCTTGCTGACACTCTTCTGGTGCAGAGGACTTGTTTCCCCATCAGTTCCATTCTCCAGGTTAAGGGCTCTAGTGTGTACCTCAGACACTCCACAGCTCTCTCTCCATGTGCTGTGCAGTGCTCCATATATGATTTTATAGTCCTCTTTGGTTTGCAATGACATATTTCCTTCCTTCCTTCCTTCCTTCCTTCCTTCCTTCCTTCCTTCCTTCCTTCCTTCCTTCCTTCCTTCCCCCTCCATCTGCTTCTTCCTCTTTTCTTCCTCTTTCCTCCTGCTTTCCTTTCTTCTTTCCATTAGAATTTATTTTATCATTATTTTATTTATTTATGAATGAGAGAGGGGGGATGGGTGTGCCAGGGCCTCTGGAACTGCAAATGAACTCCAGATGCATGCACTACTTTGTACATCTGGCACTGGGCAATCAAAATGCTTTGACTCTATAGTGTGTTTGCCATTGATTTGCTTATTGTAAGTATAACTTTTAAGCAAGACAGGCAACCATGACTACCTTGACAACACTGGATTTTCAGATAAAAATTTTGTATCACTTGTCTACCTATGGCTTTCATCAAAGGCAGAGCTTTCATCAAAATCTTTCAATATTTTTAGAATACTGAAACATCCTAGGAAGTGCTTTATCTAATGTTTGCACATATATCATTATATATTATAAACATTAATTCTATATAGTAATGCATACATACAAAGCAAATAAATGAAACAAGACAGACATGAGTGAAGAAACAAAGGCAAGTACAAAGATCAAGAGAACCATAGAGAAAAGAAATTTCTGCTTGGGAGCTAGAAAAACCATCACAGAAGTGACTGTGTTGAAACTGACCACTGGGGGATGTGTGAACATAGGTTGCAGAGAAGGCTGGAGACAGGCATTCTTTGCAGGTGTCATAGTTTGGAACTCCATGGATTTGTACTAAGAACAAAATCTGTGGCATGTGCAGGAACTCGTCAATGGTCTGGGAAGGGTCCTCAGAATTTTGTGGACAGCATTTTATCTGAGTGTAACATGATGCCTCGACATCTCTAATGATGAAGATGTTGGATCAAATTGTTTTGATTTTAGAATGTAAAAAAGGATATTTATCCCTGCCCTACACAGGAAATGATAACTTATATTTTCACTTTCATAAAACCATATATCATTGTGAAACATGTTTATTTAAAGATGAGGTGTGCATCCCCAATGCACTGTGGAACAAAGCAACAAAGCATTGTGCACCCTCTGACCCCTGTGAACATGGGTACTGTCATCTTGGGCTGCTGCCAGCAAATGTGTTGTGTGCTTCCAGTGAAGAGAGTAAGAATTTGAATGGGAAAGAGATCAGATGTTGTCTGCTTTGAGTCTCAGGCAGTTCTGGCACCTGTGGACTTTCTTTGCAGAGAGACAGACAGAGAGAGAGAGAGAGAGAGAGAGAGAGAGAGAGAGAGAGAGAGAGAGAGAGAGAGAGAGAGAGAATCGCATGCATGTAGAGGTCAGAGGACAACCTCAGGGTGTCAGTCCTCAGCTACCACCTTTGTGAAGCAGGCTCTCTCTTGTTGGTTGCCACTGTGACCACCAGTCTCCTTGAAAGCTTCAGGGTTCTCCTCCCTCCACTTCTCATTGCTGCGGGTACATTATGGTTAAAGACGCTTGTGCCAACATTTCTGGCTTTATGGGAGTTCTGCAGATTCAGACTTCTGTCATGAGGCTTTCATAGTTAACTACCTGAGCTGTCTCCTCAGTCCCATAAGGCAAGGCCATATGAGTCAAATAGTAAAACAAAAGTTACCCCAGTGTAGAATTTCTTGAATTTTTGGTGTAAAATCAATGTTTCAGTTTAATTCCAACTCCAAAAGTTTAAAGATCCACCATCCTGAGTCATTCAAGTTTATCAGAACAACCAAGCTTTACAAATGAAAACACATCCACATACATACAATTTAAGAAAAAGTTGTGGGTTAAGAAAGTCATAGCCATGATAGTATTCCTCTTCACGATCTCAGACTTATGAGTGTTGGTTAACTGGGAGTTGGAGGAGACCAGAACTGGCACGGAAGGTAGTCTGTTTGTCTTAAGCATAACTTCTGAAACTTTCACATGACCTGAGCTTAAAACTACTTGTCTTTAGTGAGAACAGCACCTACTGTCAACTCCAGGGAGAATTCTGTTTGCATGTTTTATCCCAGGAAACATGATCAAGACAGAAACATTGGAGCCACCGTTCCCTAAACACAGTAGTTAAAAGTATTTAAAAGTGACTGAAGCTGGTAATGACTATCTTCTCAGGGATTGTTTTAATACCGATACTTTATGGCCCATGCAGGGCCTAGTGAACTGTGGCATTCCTTTGAGGGACAGAGGAGAGGCCATTGAGCTGCAGGGCTGGCTGTGTCAAGCAGAAGATTTTCAGGGTGTCATTCCAAGTAGGAGAATTTGTCTCTCTGGAGGAGCTTAGTGAAAATAGGCATAGGATAAACAAGTAAACCAAAATGCAGACATGAAAACACCTATGCTACTTTACCCCCAAAGACAACGGTTGACTTTGAGAACACAAACATTACAGTAAAAGATTCTTGTCTCTACACTTAACATGGTGAGAAAAATCATTGAAGTTGTGTATTTGCATGTGTGTGGTATCTGGCTACTGTACTTTCACAATAATTCCTCTGGACATCATACAAGGTCAGAAAGTCACCTCAAGACCACCCTGCTTGAGGGTTTGCTCACCACACAGGGCTGCGTGCACTTTCTCAGCTGAGAAATGTCATCTAGCACCTTCCATATTTATGGTGACTCATAAACAGGAAATCAGTCCTGTCCATGACATGGTGACTATTCCATATCTCCAAGCCTTTTATGAAAATGAAAAAAATGAAATGCCACACACACACACACACACACACACACACACACACAGACCAAACTAAACAAGAGAACTTCACTGCTTTTTGCGTTCTGGGCCAAAATAAATATTGCCAAATTAGTAAGGCATACTGAACAAATTAAGCGCTAAATGCAACTTTATCGACTGAAATCCAATGGCAGAATAACCGAAGAGCTTGAAGCCATGGAGCACAGCGTAAGTAGGTGTTTGTGTTGGCGAGTCTCTGCAGAGAGACATGGGAACAGTCATAGAAAGAGGGAGCATTTCTGTTACACCCAAGATGAACAGTTTGTTTTAGAAAGTTCAAGTAAACAATGTCTAACATACATTCACTGAATTCGGAGTCACAGTTGCTACTAAGTAGGAGATTAAAAAGAAGCTGGCAAAAGTTCTTTTTTTAAAAAAATATCATTTGGAAATATCCCAGTCAGCACTGTAAATCATCAGATGAGACAGAGGCGTCTCTCCTCATCTCCAAACCATGAGCCCAGAAGTGCTTTACCAAGGCAAATAAGAACTTTTCCCTTTAGGATATTTAAAACCTCACAAAACAAGGATGTGATTTATCTTAACATTTTCCAGTGTCCCAAGTGGAATATATAGGGTGTTTCCTTTAAGCTTGTAGCTATCATTTCTGATGTCAAAGTTTGAAACAATCAGATGTCTATTGCTCTATTTCAATGATGGATCTGGGGGAAATTGGACAGAGTAGATAGGTTCGTATCTAGGTCTATTGACTCAGTGCTGTCCCTTCCTCCTTTCATCAGATTGTCTCATCTACTCATACGCATCACCCTATGATTCAAAGAAACTTTCAAAGATCTCGGCATTGGATGCTGTTTAATTGCTAGTACAGATTCCCTACCAACATTCTTGTCTCTTCTTTGATACCAGGTAATCAAAGAAGCAGGGGTATAGAAAAAAGCACTCATTACATATCACACTTCAAGAATACAACAAGCAAAACTATGCCAACATAGAAGGTTATTTAGAAGCGTTCTGTTGCTGGTTCTGAGAGCATCAGATCAATCTTGTGAGTGAAGTTCAGTGTACAGAGAACACCTTGGATTCATCTTAGATTACTTAGATCAATGGTCTAAGACCAGACTTAGAAACACGTTCCTAAGGGAGCAGGAAACAGTTGATGTGCTTCATAAAGATTAAGAGCGAAGTTCAGAATAACTTCTTTGAAGTCATTTATGTGAGAAGTAACCTAAAATAAAAATCTATTTTGGAACTCACAATATGCAGATTTCTTGTGAAAATAATGAAATTTGACTATAGTTGCATACAGAGTTTTAATTATCTGTTGGTTGACTGTTAGACAAAGTAGACCCTTCAATGACTCTGGTTCTAAGTGTAGAATCCACAGACATACTAAGGCTTCTAGATGAGTGGCCTGTGTTTCTACAGTGGTGGATCAGTCCAGAGTCCTGTGGGGTTGGAGTGGGTACTCCAGTGCTGTTGAAGACACAATGAGCTTGCACTTTTGGCAGTTGTAAATTTAAAACAATGGGTATCTTCTAAAATAAGGCATTTTGACAAGTATACTAGTTTCCCTTTTTTCCAGGTCCCCCCCCCAATACTCTTGTGTTGGCTAATTTATCTATCTCAAAGTATACTTGCTGTTCAGATTAATTAAACTATGAATGTGAAAGTTCTAGCCAACTCTAAGCAAATTACAAATTTGAGTAGACAAAGTGATTAAAGTGAATATCACTACAGATGTGACCAACTTAAGCCACTGCCTACCTTGTAAGTGACCCGCTGATGGAAGCATGTATAATACACAGAAATCAGGCTTCTGGACAGACTTTGCCACTGCTGGAGGTAGAATGGAATAGGCTTGAACACTGTGCCAGAAAAATGATCCCTATCATACAAGAGCAACTCCCAAGGAATGCCACCCTCAGTCTTCCTCAATTAGAAGCCAAGTTCAGGGGCTCAAGGCAAGGCTTAGAGTCCTTGCAGGGTTCCTGGGAGAGCAAAGCCATCATGGGGAATGAGTCTGGTTCCTACATGCACGACTTTCTTTGCCATTTCTCGAAGTCTTCTTTCAGACTTCTCCATGGGATCTCTTTTCAGAACATTCTGTTGCACACAGGTGTGAAATTACTGTGTAAATATATGGAAATCACCTAGTCCAATATAAGTATTTAGTAAGCACATGCACTTTTTAATGGGTTGCCATATTAATAGTTGTATTACTTATTTTCTTTGTTGCTGCGACAAAATACTTGACAAGAAGCAATTAAGGGAGGAAAGTTTATTTGGCTTACAGTTTCAGGGGTAGAGTCCATCATGGCAGGGAAGGCTGGGCAGCAGAAACACGGAGCAGCTGGTAACATCGCTTCTGCAATCAGGAAGCAGAATGCTGCTCACTTAGCTTTCTCTTTTCTATTCAGTGCAAAATCCTGTATGATGGTGCCTTCTGCATTCAGGGAGCGTCTTCCCACTTCAACTGACCTCACTTAGAAACTCCCTTCTAGACATGCTTGGGGACTTTTCTCCTAGGTGAGTCTGGATCTCATCAAGGTGACAATAAAGATTAACTGTCAAAATAGCCTCTGGTGTGACATTGAACAGAGGAGGATACCCAGGTGATTGGGGACAGGGAGGAGGGAAATCGGGGAAATGGGGACACCAACAGATTATTTGCTCATTCAGTGTATCTAACTATGGCTAATACAGATAAAAAACCCTGTGATTTAATGATATATGTTAATTTATAATGCCATTACAAAACTTAAATATTCCAAAATGATAAAAATAGCCTCTAACTGTACATAAAAAAAATTTAACTAAATTTCAGCATCTTGAAAATATCTTTTCTGCTGCTTCCATAAAGCTTATAGTTAAAGATATTCTGTAACAACCACAGTTTGAAACATTCCCTGGACCAGGAAACCTTTCTGCTGAGGATATTCTGCCTTCCATGTATATATCACTAGTCTTTCATACTATGGTGTGACCTCTTTGAAAAACTCAACCTTAGCCCTCCTCTGATAACCAAGAGGGTCTGCACAAGACCTAGTTGTTCAGAATGAATGAATGTGGGAGCACCTGAGGTATATGGTTGGCCATGGTGTATTGGAAGAATAACAGGGGAGGTCTTCACCTACATTTTAAGAAGTCCGTTTTCCTGCCCACAAACACGAACTACATATCTATACACTCACATGGCTATCCCAGTACACTCAAATGCTAATATCCACATACTCAGCATCAAACTCTGGCACTCCTCCAAATTCATGTTCACATCCAAGTACACTGAGCACACAGACAGACCCACAGAAATGCATTCAAACTGGCACCAGTTATCATGTGCAGATACACACAGGATGCATGCACACACATGAGTTATGTTTGAAGCTGAACTGGGTTGAGGAAGCAGCCTGAATCCTTGCGTGTGGTGGTCACAACACTAGGAAATATATCACATAAAAATTCTCCTCATTCCCTGGGGGCTGCAGCATGTCTTAGGTGTTTTCAAGGACCCATAATACTAGAACTCTTCTCTGACTTTGCTCAGGGCTAACAGTTCCTGAACAATACATAACTTGTGTGGGATCAAGGAGGAGAATACACTATTCTGTAAACACCTTTCATAGTGTCTCAAATGTCCAAAACAATACTACTATTGTCTCTAAAACCTGTCACTTTATCTTTGAGGAAGTTTATTCCTAGATAGAGATCTTCATAACACCAACTAGAAATGAATACATTGCCTGACTGGGTCACATTTATTCGTACTCTATAAGAGCACTATTTTAAGAGCACATTAAAAGTCAGGCAACTTTTCTCCTTAGCAAATACAGATACTTGCCCTGGTCAAGTCATCTGCCTTTATGGAAAACTCAGGCTATAAGAATCAGCCCAGGTAGGTGCAGGCAGAATTCACAGAGTTGTAAAGGCCATTGGAGAGGCAGAGAGTTTAAACTTTAACTTCTGCAGACATCATGGGACCATCACAAAAATGAATCAGAAACACCCTCTGAAAACATTTTTCATAGTCACTGTGCAGAGATGGCAGAAGATAAGAATTGTTAGCAAAGGTGGAAAGTTCCAGACTGATAGCATCTTCAACCTGTGTGGATGGAGACAGGGCTGCTCCCGAGTTGGCTAGGGAGTTCTGGTCTATAGAAACCAAAAACAAAAAAAAAAAACAAAACAAAGAAAGAAAAAAAGAAAGAAGGAAGGAAGGAAGAAAGAAAGAAAGAAAGAAAGAAAGAAAGAAAGAAAGAAAGAAAGAAAGAAAGAAAAAAAAAAGAAAAGCAAAGAAATAGAGACAGGTCTGTTAGGAGAAATATTCCCCTTTCCACCCTTGGCTCCACATGCTCAGTCTTAAGGGTCCTAACCCAATTACCAATTTCTACCCATTTTTCAGAAAAATATCAAGAACATGAAAAAATAGAAGAGATAGGTTTATTAATAATGATATTAAAATGTAGGGTCCAAAGGAAAACTTGTACTCAAAGTTTTATATTCTCATGTTTGGATTTATTATTATTATTATTATTATTATTATTATTATTATTATTATTCCTAAAATGCCATGCTTCTTCCCTTTACTCAATCTTCCCCAGCCACGACAAATGGAAATTAGGCATCTTTCCAGTGAAAACAATTGCTAGCTTGATTTCATGTTGTGTTACAAGCTTTCAATTTATTCTTTATTTGCTATAATGATTTGGATAAAGTTTTTAATGAACTCTTAAATGTATAAGCTGGAGGAACTGTTAAAATGAATTATGTCATGATATTGAAGCTTTTATTACAGAAACCTAGGAGCTTTTAGAACATGGTTTTAAAGGCTGTGTAGAAAGAGAATTTCCAATTGACTTCTCTTTGCTATTGGTGTTTTGACATCTACCTTCCCAGAGTCTCCACGAATCAGCCTGGTTGCAAAACCGTGGACAGAAGCATGCACGAGTGGGCATTTCCTTGCAGTTTTTGCCTTGTATTAGCTAAGCAGGAAGTTATGCATTCTTAGGTACATTCTAGAGTGATACTACCCCAAGACCTGGCTTTCTAGAATCCAACTCTTGCTTAAGTATTTTTAACTCATAATTATATTCATTGAGGCCACCTCATGGCAAATTAATCCTTTAGGTGGGTAAAATTAGAACCACAGATGATGTAGCAGCCAAAATAATTCTTTCCAATGAACTCTACAAAGATGCTTATGTCCTAACCCCAAGATGCTGTGAATGTACAAGAGGGGCTTTGCTGATGTGATGAGGTTATCTTGATACTGGGACATTACCTGGGCAATTCAATGGAATCACGGGAGTCCTTCTAAGGGGAGGAAGGCGGTAAGCAAGTGAAAAAAAGCTAAGAGATATAAAACTAGAAGGAGAAATCAGAGGCACACAATTGATAAATAAAGATCATAAGTCTGGAAACTTCCAGTAGAATGAAGCCTGGCCATTTGTTTGTCTGGAGTCCTGTGAGACTCATTGCAATCTGATGATTTCTGGGCCTACTGATAAATCTGTGTTATTTTAAACCACTAATTTGTGGTAGTTTCAGTAGCACTAGGAAACTGCTAGAGATGAGTAAGAGCAGAGCTGGGAAAGGATATGCGCATACCTGGTCTTTTTGCCTAAAAATGATCTTTCCTTCCCCTTTTCAATTGGCCCAGTGTTTCAGCATAACCACATCCTGGTGTTCTAATCATCCCCTGCATCTTCTAATGTGCATAGAAGATCTCCTGGTTCGCTTCCCCTAGCTTAGTAGAAGTTCCTTGAGGGTATAAACCAGCTTGTATTTGTCTTCTGATCCTAAACTGCTAGCACCAGAGAGCCTTGGGCGTTACTTTTGATTGAAGATATCTAAGAGTAAATTACAGCTCTTTTTCATATGCTCAGTATACTGAAAGCTTATATTCAGCAGAAGAACATCTGTATTTCTCTGGGGGTATAGTTACTCTCTTTTATATTTTGCCCTTAAGCAATGTTTTAGAGATCACCTTGGATCCTATGGATGTATGTGGGTCACTATTGAGGACAGGGTCTGAACAATGCTCAGGATTGCTTGTTTGGGATAAGACTTATGGGCCTTCCTTGGGTCTGCCCCTGAGACACTGAGTCTTCATAGCATCGTGGACAAAGTGCTCACTCTCTGAGGTGGCGAATATTGGCTGATAGCCAGACAAGACAACATGCTATCTGTAAAGGGAAGTTCTGGCTTATTGACTTTCTAGCCTCTTCCATACTTCTCTGGGGAGCAAGACCATGACTTCTCCATGCGCACTTATTGGCTATCTGAACATCTTGAACTTGAAGACTCCACAGAGATCATTTCCCTTGTTTTTCTCTCTGGAGGCTTTAGAGCGGTTTCTATCCAGGATACAGGTAGTATTAGTCATTTTTTTTTTTTGAGCAGTAGTGATATAGTGAATATGTATTACATGGGGATTTGTTGGCTGAGGTTCCAAGATGCAGGCTGGTAGTACAACAGCAGCCGCCTATAGGCTTCAGAATCTGAGATTCAGCAGCCACTCATGCCACACAGCTGGACGAAGTCTGGAGACTCACAGAACCAGGTAGCTGCTCAGTCTACAGGGTTGAATGCAGGCTGGCTTTTCATCTCCTTAAAGGATAGAAGCCTGCAAACACAATAGCAAAACCATGCACTAGCAGTAGCTCTGACAGCCACACAACAGAAAGGCGGCATTCTCCCAGAGTGTTCGCATATACAGCTCTCCACCAGAGAACTTCCTTAGCTCCCTTGTGCGCTTAATCCTTCCTAGAAACTCCCTCTCAGTCTTACGATTACTGATGTCATCAATTTGACCACAGAACTTAACTATCACAAAAAGTGTGATGGTTACTTTCTCGTTGTCAGCTTGATGAGATTTAAAATAACCATGGAAACAAGCCTTTGCTCATGGCTCTGATTAGATTAGTTTATCTAGATCAGATTACATGAAGTGGAAGGACCCACCCTGGTCCCACGGACTGGGTTCCTGGACTATTTAAGAAGAAGAAATCTAGGAAGCATGTGGCCTTCATCTCTCTCCAGGTCCTCCCTACTGATGACACTCCTGCTGGGCTTTTCCTTTCACTATGACATCATCTCACAACTATGAGCTATACATGAGCCTTAAATTGCTTCATATTAGATCGTTGGTCCCAGTAAATAGAACTGATAGACTACCTGGTGATTAAAGTGTGCAACTCACCTATCCATCCTGGAAGAGCCTCGAGATATAGGGAGGAGAAGACCTCCAACACCTGGCTGGTTCCTGTCAGCATTTGACTCTGGCATCCAGAAGAAAAACAATTTAGCTTAGAAAAGATGCCATGCTTGGGGGCTGGAGAGATAGCTCAGTTAAGGCATTTGCCTGACAACCGGAGTTCCATTGCCCAGTACCCACCTAAAGCCTGATGCACAGGGCAGCTAGAGGCCCTGACACATCCATTCTCTCTCTGTTTGTTTCTTGTCTATCTCTCTGATTGCAAATAAATAAATAAAATGATTTTTAGAAAGATACCATGCAGTCTTATACACATTTCAGGAAAAGGAAGGAAGTGTGCAGGCCCTAAAACATCATAGTGAGGGGTTTATGGGACCTACTTTTCCCCATGAGGAAATCTAAAATAATTATTTTCCCAACTGTATCCTTTAATATATTATTTTTGAGGGACTGGGAACTGAACCTAGGGCTTCACATATGTCAGGCGAGCACTGAGCTGGAAACCTGTCTACATGTATTTATCTAAGAATTCTTGGAATCCATTACCATGATAACTTTTCTCCACAGTTCTTTTGTCACATAGTTAATGTTCTGTCACTTGCATTGTTTTAAGCTCCACATTTTGTCAAACCCTTGTCAGGGTTCTTTAGTGAAGGCGTTTACTTCGTCATGCTTTCTAAATTGAGTCTATTTACCATTCAAAATGCATCTCAGCAAATCCTCAGGAACTTCAAGGCGGGTATCAGTTCTTGAATGCCTCATAGGATGGCAGAGCCAGAAACAATCCAGTTCTTTTAATTTCAAATCTTCATTTTTTTTCCTTTTCTGGATTACAGATAAATTCCTCAAATTTCATCTTCCTCTAATATCATTCTAGAATTTAGGACAGGGTTTCTAGCAGTCTCTTCCATGCCTGTCTTTGCTCCTCTACCCTTCCTCTGGCTTGCAGGTGTGGGGAAGGGAAAGGAGTCTAGTCAGTTTCATCCTAAGTGGGGGAGAATTGGCAAATGAAGCCAGGTCCACAAGAGGTATAGGGCCCCATCCCTTCTGAAGCTATTCACTAAAGAGGGCAAGACTGCTTAACCTCCCTGCACTTAACTGCTTCACAGAAGATTCTTTCACAGGTGCAAATATTTGGAACAGACAAACATTCTCAAGGGTGCCAGGGCATGGTGGTTGGGAGTGTGGAGGAGAAGAGACATCTCTGGTCTTGTGTGTTTCCTGTACTGTAGGTCTGAAACTTGTTCAGTCAAGTAGAATAGAGCTGGTATTCAGGGGTTTGTGCAGGGAGCTCACAGCCAACCATTTGTTATTTTATGAACTCCTTATTGCTTCCTTTAGAAATGGGGTGGGCATGGGACAAACCTACTGCTTGGGGAGAGTGCCACATTCTTCTGGAAATGACAATGTTGCTCTGTATGCTCCACAGTGGCCCCTAGGCACAGCTACTGCATTCCACAACTCTACCCAGATGAATAGAGACCATTTCATCACATCATTTATTGACATAGAGTGGAGGCTCCAACAATCGTTCTCCTTCCCCAAGGTCATATAGACTTGATGAGAGCAGAACTCCATTGAAGACCTGTGAAAGTGGAATGTATGGGTCATCTAGCCCACACTGGTCCTCGTGATCCTTACTTCTCAACTTTAGAATGTTGGGTGCCCCAGACTAAGAACGTCTCTGGTCTCACTGGAACATCTGTGATTGCCCAATCTGGGTCTGCACTCCTTCCAGTCATGTTCTGAGAAGCCATTGCTGGGTACTTTCAATAACACAGGCATGTCCTCCAGCTGTAAATGCCTCCCAGAGACAATCAAACAGAACTGCATTGTTTCAAGGAAAAAGGAGCCTCACATAGTGGTCACATTGTGGTTACTGGAGGGCTGGTGATTAATCCACACAGAGGATGTACAGGAGAGGGGAGCTGGCATCCTTCCTGTAGATGGAGATGCGTTAGTCAAGCTGCAGATAGGTGCGTGCGCATGTGTACCCAAAATACAAGCTTTCATTGTGAGGTTTCTTGGCACCCTCCTCTTCTCAATGTGAGCTGGCATGTGAGTGGGTACCTTTTCTCTTTGCTCGGGGAGATTGTGTTACTGAAACTTAAATGTTTTCCACACTTCAAAAAGTACACACTGCTACCTCCAGTTATCCTTCCAAAGGTGCACACTCACTAGAGGGCATTGTTAAGTTTTCAAATCAGAAATGAGACATTGGGCAACCAACGCCTAGTACTTCGGCATATGCTCATACTGATCCACACATATATTTAATATATACATTGAATCATTTTTAAAATTAGTTTTTCAAAAAAGCTCTTTGCTTAGATCTTTGAGGGATAATCTAGGGGATTCAAGTGAAGTCTATCATGATCCTATGTTCCATAGATCACGTGAGGGACTAGAACTCTCATGGAGAGAACTCTGTGCAGGCAGACACTGCAAGAGCTTGCCTGGAAGCCCATGAAGGATTCTGATAGATGCAAGCTTAGCCCTTCTCTCCTAACTGCTACTGATCTTTTCCAACCCCTTCAGGTCAGTAGTTTTCTCTGAGGAATAAATCACGAGATGTGTATTTTTGATGCTTTGACCCATCTGGCTTGATGGTATAACATGTTAAGTAACAGTTCAGTGGGAAATGATACTGGGATTTTGGACAGTTATAAAATTTTCCTAAAAATTGTCTTAATGACTGGTCATTCTTCAGGCCACTTCAGAGGCCACAGATGAGTTGATGGTGGCCATGAAGATGCAGGTAGGTGGAGGTGGTCCAGGAATAACTAAGGCCTTAGTCATGGATTGGATATAATTATAGCCACTGAGGATGGGAGGTGAATCTCAGAGTTTATATTTGTTTTTTATAAATATTTTATTTATTCATTTTCAAGGAGAGGGAGAGAGAGAGAGAGAGAGAGAGAGAGAGAGAGAGAGAGAGAGAGAGAGAGAGAGAGAAAACCAGGGCCACCACCTGGTGGTGGGTACTGGGGAATTGAACCCAGGGCCTTAGGCACTAGAGGCAAGTGCCTTAACTGCTGAGCCATATCTCCAGCCCCAGAGTTTATATTTCTGCAGTGGATGACTAGGTATTTAAATCAGAGCCTCCAATGTTCACATTATAGGCATGCTGCAACCTTTGGGAAAACCCAGCCCAGAGCAAGGCACCTCCAGGTCTTCCAGAAGCAAGCTTGCTGCCAAGGCAGGGTGGAAAGAGTTGTTGCTTGTTTATATAACCTGGCATCACACAAAACAGACCTCCAAGCCCAAAATACAAAACAGAGAAAGTTGGTTCCCTTTACTTTGTGCTAGAGGCCTCTAAATGCCATCAAATATCTCCTTGTTCTCTGATTGTGCAACAGGGATGCAGCTCTGAATGAGACCTTTTATAATTGGAAATTCCATCACAGATCCAGTGGCCCCTGACTCACTTCCATGCCAGATGACATCCGCAGAGACTTTGAAGTCACATGTTTGAAGGCAGACTAACCCACCCACGCCTCCAATCCTATATTCCTGTCCATGTACCATCCCAGACCCTGGGAAGGACAGTAGGCTGCTTTGGAAAAGCAACTTCTGGCTACCAGTTTATAGGATGCAGAGATCAGAAGTTGTGTGTGATCCATCGTCCGGCATTCCTTGAGGCAAGGCTGGGCTAGCTAAGGCCATTGCTTCCCAAAGCTACATCTTCTAGGACAGGCCATGCTCCCCTGAGAAGGAACCCACTAAGTTTCCCCTGGCCCCTGCCTATAGGAAGGGAATAAGAGAAGTGCTAGTGTCTCGTGGTATAGACAAACCCATTATAGGCCCTACCTAGAATGCAGCATCTGCTTCCTGTCCTTGCTCACCTCATTTGTATGTGACTAGGGTTCTGAATAAGCCTGGCTTTTCCAGGACCTTATGGAATAGAAAGGCACCCAGACACAGTGGTTGCTTTGTACCTAAATAAGGGAAAGAAAAATGGGTGATCATACTTATTAACCACATACTATATCATTGGTTAATTGACATGTTATTTAATCTCTAGTATTATATTTATCTTTAGTATTCAAGGGAAGAAATTGGAGATCCAAAATGTTGAGAACTTGCCCACTTTTATAGTTACTAAGTGCAAAGATGAGATGCATATCCACTTTATTTAGCTCCAATGCAGGCTCTTTCTTATAGAACATCTTTGTTCCCATGGAGCCTGATTATTAATACAGTTTTTCATTGGCCAGCTAGATCTTTGAGCAGTGTGTCTTGGGCAGACTTGTTTTTATTTCACCTACTCTAGCTGCATGCTTTCCTTACTGGTTTTTTCAACCAGGGATATGGGGGTCTCCTCAGTCCTTCAATCAAAGTCATTTAAAAAATCTCTTTTCTCAAGTCCAAAATATGGACAATTAAAGAAGTACTTTGTTTTTGCCCATTTGCACTGCTACAGTAAAAGAACATAGACTAGGTAGCTTATGAACAACAGAAAATTGCACTTATTTGAAGGCTAAGATGTCCAAGGTCAAAGCATTTCATGCCCGGAGAAGGCCCAATTTTGTGTTTATAGCTAATGCCTGGATGCATTCTCATATGATGGAAAGGGCACTAAGTTTCACTTTAATCACTATTATAAGGACACTAACTCTAGTCTGAAGGTCTTGTCCTTGTGATTTAACTACTGTGATGGTTAAGTTTTGGTGTCAACTTGACCTTTTTAGTAATCTTGGGTGAGTCTCTGAGGATGATTACAGCCTCTCAGTAGGGGACATGATGTAAGGAGGCTCAGGAAAACTAGAAACAAAGTTTCCATCCTGGGAATGCCTGAGGGAAATTCCAGAGACAAAGGGAGTAAACTAACTCTCTCTCTCTTTCTCTCTCTCTCTCTCTCTCTCTCTCTCTCTCTCTCTCTCTCTCTCTCTCTCTCTCTCTCTCTCTCTCTCGCCTGTGAATGGGGCAGCCTCTTTCACCATTATAAAACTTCCCCTGGATCTGAAGATTCAATAAATCATTTCCTCCCATAAACTGTTCCTGGTTTGGAGATTCATCCCAGCGGTGTGTGGCTGATTATGACAGCTACCCATCAAAGATCCCACCTCCAAATATGACCTTTGGGTTTAGCGTTTTAACTTACGAATGTGTGGGTTACACAACATTATGCTTGGATACTATAAATCTCCTAAGTAGACCCAACATATTGATTTAACTCATTAAAGATGTAATCATATCAAAGGAAAATAGCTATAGTGTAGGATCCATGTCTAATCAAGTTTGACACTGGACCAAGTAGGACTTGGGGCCTTACATAAATAAATAAATGGGTAGAGCTTTAAGAAATCAACCTATTTTCCAAAACGTGATTTGCAGATTTGATTTTTTTCTCAATTCATGGATAGTATAATCCATATGTTAATTAGTTACTTTTTTGGAGTCTATTGTGATCTCATTTGCTTATTTTCCTGTTGCTTATATTTTAGGATCATATTCAAACCTCTGATCAAACCAGTACATCTTTTTTTCCATGTGGTTCTCCCTGTAATTTCATAGCTTCCAATTTTATCTTTAAGTCGTTAATGTATTTGAATTGGTACTTATGTAAGAGGTGAGCTAAAGATATACTATCACTCTTCTCTGTGTATACCTAATTTTCACAGCACCATGTACTAAAGACAATGTCCTTTCTTGTGGTGTGTGTGTGTGTGTGTGTGTGTGTGTGTGTGTGTGTGTGTGTGTGTTCTTTGCATCTTTATCAAGGCCATAGATGTTCAGGGATGTTTTTGATCTCTATCCTTACCCATTGCTTAAGGAGTCCATTGTTCCCCAAGAGATGAACTGTGAAGCAATTGTTAAAAATAAAGTTGGGAAATTTACAATGCAAGGATAGTTAGACAATGGTTAGTATATATTTCTTTATTTTATTTTTTTCCATTTTTATGCAAAATCAATATATTTTGATTCCTTCAGCTTTATAATGGATTTTAAAAACCAATATTGTGTTGCATTCATCCCTTTTCTTTATGATCAAGATCCTTATACAAAATACATAAGAAACTCAGATTGAGTAAAATAAATATCCCAATTAAAATAGGCAAAGGACCATGATTGATATTTCTGTGAAGAAGACATACAAATAACACACACACACACACACACACACACACACAATCACACACACAATCTATAATCATCAGAGAAATGAAACATGAAAACACAGCTATCACATGTATAGACTGGCCAACAACAAAAAAGATAAATCATAACAACTGTTGGTGAGAATGTTCTGGTAGTTTGAATGTATGTCCCCCATTGACTCAGGTGTTATTTAAGCTTGCAACTTGGGTTCTCAACCTCTTGGCTGGAGGAGGCGTCACTGGGCGTGGATACCATGCCAGAGTCCAGCCCAAAGGTGTGTTTGGAGGAGGATCTGAATTCTAGTCTAAGCTCTGGAAGGATCCCTGCTGCTTGCTGCCTGTCTGTGCTTGCTGATTTTTGTTTTTATGGGCTGTTTGGTGGTTCCTCTCTCTGCTTGGATTCATGGAAGCAGCTTCTTCCTCCATTTGATTGAATTTCCCCTGAATTTGTAAGCTTGAAATAAATCTCTTCCTCCCCTAAACTGTATCTGGTTTGGATGTTCATCCCAGCTACATGAAACTGTCTACAATAGATGACAAGAAAAGGGAATCTATAAAAACTGATTGTGTCATAAGTTAATGTAGTTTTGTTTTGGAAAACAGTATCATGGCTCCTTAATATATTAAAAGTTGACCTACTATATGCTCTAACATTCTCACTACTGGGCATATATCCAAATGAATTATAATCATAGTTTTTTTTGAGGTAGGGTCTCACTGAAGCCCAGGCTAACCTGGAATTCACTATGTAGTCTCAGGGTGGTCTTGAGCTCATGGCAATCCTCCTACCTCTGCCTCTCAAGTGCTGGGATTAAAGGTATGTGCCACCACACTTGGTTATGATCATAATTTTAATAGTTTTAAACTCCTTGATATTGTAAGGCTGTTGTTGATGGAGTGTCTATAGCTCCAAGCATACTGCAACATTGTTTAGGACAGCTCAGATAAGGAAACCATCTAGGTGTCCATGAGCATATTAATGGACTAAAAATTTGGCATATTCCTATATAATCTTAAAAATACCAGGAAACTCTGTCAGTTGTGATAACATGGCTGAATGCACTAAACACTTTTAAGCAAAATAGGCAAAGTGAAAATATGTACCATATTATTTCACTTATATTTAGGAACTGAAATAGTTAAACACATAGAAATAACAAGAAAGGTGGTGGTTATCAGAGGCTGGTATTCAGGGACCGATGGAAAAAGGGGAGATGGTCAATGTGCATACAACCACAGTTTGTTCTGCTGCTTTGTGGCACAAAGTTAATGATAATGTATTTTATATTTCAAAATAGATAAAAGAAAATTTTAAATGTTCTTACCACATGGATATGATAATGTCTGAGGTGATGTGTATACTGATCACTCTGGTTTGGTCATTCCACGATGCATATGCATGTATTGAAATATTACTTTGTATCTCAAAAATATATGCTTTTATTATTGGTTAATAAAATAAAACAATTCTAAAAATTGAAATAGGAAATTTACTTTCAGAAGAGCATAGGGTAGTATTAGACATCAGACATTTTTCTATGATGCTGTGAAATCATGTAATTAGCAGATGCTCCATAAGCCCATGAACAATGTGCATAGTTGTCAAAACAGGAACTCTTGTGTCTTTTATGACTTTTCTGTACATTCATTAACCACCAACTCTCTGCAGATGTGGAACTGGAGGAATGTGGTCCTTGTCCTCAAAGAGCTCACAATCCTGCAGAAGCAGACTTGATTTCCCTAAAGAAGTAGGGCATAGAGGAGTGGACGTTTAACTCATCCAAGAAAGAGATATGAGAACAGACGGTCCTTGAACAACTCCTTGCAGAATGTAGCAAGAAGCAAATATTTGTCATTCCAGGCAGAAGGTGCAGAACTAGGAAAGCAGAGTAGTGTGGAAAAAATTGTTATATGTGGTTATGACACAGAATTTTTTGAGGAAATGAGAAATGTGCCTGAACAGCCAACAGCATCCTTACAATGTTAAGGAATTTCAATCTCTTATTCTTGTGTAAGGACTTTCAAGTGTTGGCATGTAGAATAAGTGTACATACAGGACAGTGCGTGCTATGCTGGGAAGAAGCTCCTTTAAATGCTTCATGTAAAGGATCTTCTGAAATCTTTGCTATCACTGTGCTAAGTACTTTACTCATCCCCACCCAAAATGGGAGCAAAGCCATACAGTTGGTCCATTGTGCGGCTAGGGTTTACTTTAGCAGTACAACACACAACTTTTCTGAGTCTCTTATTTGACATAATATCCTCTCTGGAGCTTGGGGCTACCCTCTGTATTCAAGAAGCTCATGGAGTTAGAGTATAAAGTATAGCCTCAGTCCCAGGATTAATTATTGGACTCATAATAAGTCCAGATCCAGTTAAAGTGTGAGGATGGCAAATGCTCTTGTGCTGGCCCTGATGGCTCATCCAACAAGTTTCGATTTTGTGTGTTCAACTGTTAAAGTGTCATTGGACTTAGTGGAAGCAGAGACTGTATGGAAAATGACCTCACTAGTCAGCAAAGGCAATGCCTGGCTTGGATGTTAGTCTCACCCCACCCTTTCCTCCTTTCTGGCTGCTCCTATGGCCATGTGGCCCAGTCCCAAGGCTGCTGTACAGAGTAGCCTTCTGTGCATAGGGAGGTAGCTGCTGGCAGCTCTCTGTATTCATTGTGCTCCACAGAGAAGGAACACAGCAATTTCAGTAGCAACCTACCAAGATCATCCAAAGAGGGCAAGGTAGAAACATTTGTATGTGAGCATATTTCCTCCTTAGGAAAGCATGAAAAAAGAGGATGTGACTCATTGAAATATTTCACTGAAAGGATGAAATGATCATTGGGGCGTGACATTTATACATCAGCACAGTAATGTATTACTTTTTTAAAGAAAACTCATAAATCTTCTATACAACTTCCTGAAGGTAATATCATTTTATTTGTTGCATATGAGGAATCAGAAACTCAGAAAGTGAAGAGCCCAGGCCAAGCTATCAACCAGGGTCACTTTGACTCTTGGCTCTGTCCATTTTGTGTGTGTGTGTGTGTGTGTGTGGCTCTGCTTCTCATGGTTTTCAAAGTCTAAGTGTCATGATGTAACGATGGTCCTCTCGTACCATTGAATTCATTTCTGACAAGAGTGATTTTTTTCTGTATAGACTAGATCCATGTTTTTGTTCTTAATGGGCTATTGCTTTCTGATTGGTCAGTGAAGACTCTAGAATTGTTATGAGGTATTTTGTTTATTGCTTCTGTTTTCATGTACTTTATTTCAAAACACTTAAGGCAAATTATAAACATATGATAAGAGAAAAAATCAAGAAGAAATACATAGACAGAGAGATAATTTAGGCAAGAAGGAAAGCAACATGTAAAGTGTAAATCTCAAGTCAGTGACATTTGCTAGAGATACATCACATTTTGAATTCTGTACGTTGCAGAAGACAAAGGCAGAAGAAAAGTGATTGACACACTGCAGTGGTAGGTCTTTAAGAAAAAAGCAAACTGAAAGCATGATGGATAAACTACCCTAAAACAGAGGCTTCTAAAAAGAGAACAATACTGTGAACTTGGTAGCATTTGTATAATATCTTTAAAACAGGATAATAGTAAATCCAATGGGACATTTACATAGGTTGCTTGAACCAAGAAGCACTCTGTCCAATAACTTCATCCCATTGCCTTGAGTTACCTGGTGACCTTCAAAGTGTATTCACCTGATCTCTAGCTAGATTGAAATTACTCTGTATGCTTTAATTCATTTTTTTTTCCTGGAAAACAAACAAAACATTAACTTTTAAAAAGTAGAAAGAAAGGTGGAGGTAGTGACAATTGAGGGGTGGAAACATAGTCTGTCTCAAAGCACATTTATTAACTTCCTCTCGTCATGCCATGAAGTATAGTAAGCCAAGTGGTTTTCATTATGTTGTGACTTAACAGGTGACAAATCCTATAGATATTCCTATAGATCGTGTTACTGCAGACAGTTCATTGCTCGTTCCATGAACATAGAGAAATAGATGATAGATAAATAGATAGATAGATAGATGAAAGATAGATAGATGACAGATAGCTAGATAGATGATAGATAGATGAATGGATATATATGTATATATAGATAGATATATACACATATAGATAGATAGATGGATAGATAGATGATAGATAGATAGACAGACAGATAGATAGTTGAGTTGATACATGATAGATAGAGATAGATAGAAGATACACTGGTACCCAGCAGGACCTGTGGATCAAATAAGGAGACTGAAATTCATGAAGATGATCCCAGGACAACATGATGCATACTCTAGCTGGTGTATGTATATAAAGTGGTGGGGAAAGAAGAGAAAAGAATGATTATTGTGTTTTCAGAGTTTGGGGTTATGTACTTATTGGAGTTGATGGTCGATTTCAGTCTTGATACAAATTCTTCAAGAAGTTGAGGCAAGATGAACATTACTGACAGAAAGCTATATTCCATAGCGTTTCACAGAACAGTGGAGAGTATGTTTGGATCGCAGGAAGCCCTGGCGATTTGTGAGTAAGACTTTATCAAAGTTAGACAACTTCACTCACGAAACAGTTAAGAATCCATGTTTCTAGGTTTTACCTTTTAAAAGAAAATGAGCATTGGACTTATTTAGTTTTTCAGTAGAAGTTTCTTATTTGCACTCATTATTCTTCATTAAGGTTCTGAGGACAGTGGGGAAAGACTGAAAGTTCAGTGCTCTGTGTTGGATGCACACAGGGCTATCTGATGGCTATGGACTTGAGCTAGTGACTGTCTTTTTCCTCTCAGACATAGCACACTTTTTTAAAAGATTCAAGTAACAGCAGATGATGTTACATCTTCCATGATGTACTTCTCTCCTCAATAAGGAGTGTTGGGCTTTAACCTCATGTTTTTGCGTAAATTTCACTCTGTATGATTTATGTGCAGCTCACATGGCCAAGAAGGAATGTACTGTGTCCAACTCAGTTGCATAGGCACTAATCCCAAAGCCATAGATGTGCAAAAAATCATATTATGAGTTAATTTTTTTTTAGTGGGAAGATCACTTTGCCAGAGAAGTGAAGTGTCATTGGATTTTGCCAAGTGCTAGGTTAAGGCTTTGTTATGTGATTCTATGAACTGTCCTTAAAATATAGAAAAGAATAAAGTCCTTACATATGAAAAGTAGTGAAAGGACCAGTTTTAGAAAATAAGTCCATGGTGGTAGTTAATAACTTCTTTCTTCAATATCATTGGGGGATCAATGTGATTAGTAGGAAACCTGCTTTGTAAATTTAATAGAGTTGAGAATTTAGTGAGCTTGAATAAATACATAGATCATAATATTTCACAATAAAAATAACACAAATAGTTGTCTGGATATACAGATGTAATTTTCCTTAAATATTTTTGGATAAATTCCCTTTTAATTTCCCTTAGGAGATACTTTCTAAAGCAGAAATAAGATATAACCTTTATCCTGTCTTGTTACGAATTCCTGGTCAGAGATGTAGGCTCATGTCTCTTGTTTGCTGACACTGGGACCCCAAGCCACTCTGTAGACCTAAGATTGAATTTCAGTCAGCTGCTTGAGTTTGCCAGATTCCCATTCTGCCACCAGCTAAAACTCATTAACCAGCTTCCTTGCTGCAAGAGTAATTTTTTTCTTGTTCTATTTAAAGTAACCCTCACTCATACCATGTTAAATGATTTTACACTGCACAAAATGTGCTGAAGCATTCACATTTTGGCTGATGGCAAACCACACAGGAATAGGGCTTTACTCTTAAAGAATAGTTTGTGCCTGCCCTGGGTCTTTGTTGCTCCCTTTCGGCACTCTCAGCCAACTCAACATTCTCCAGGAAAGTGTAAATCCTACCACTGGAAGTGAGGTGTGGAATATGTGCTTTGGTTGGTGACATCACCTTTAGGTTATTTGAATTGTGTGAGCTGATGTATACAGATACTGGCTCCGAAGGAGCTTGAAAGTTCATCATTTGAGATATTGTGAGGATCCAGTTGCCTAGGAAACACTGATCCTGGGACCTTCAGGGAGTGCATTGGCCCAGAATTACAGTGAATAGGAGGTTTTACACCCGAAACTGCTACTGATAAGAGTCAAGCATTTGTGGTTGGTTTACGATAGGCTTCAGTTACATAATTTTGATAAGCCATCCAATGACTGCCTTGCTACCTTAGGAGGTGGCTTTGGAATCCCCAAAGTCGTTAAGTCAGGGAATGTCTGAAATCCTGTCATTTTAAGATAGTCTCCCTAGCTTATTATCAAGTCTCAAAGAAGGGACCACTGGCAACGTTCCTTTTAGTATAGTTATTATTGTGCTGGAGTGATGGCAAGCCCCCCCCCAGCAGTCAATTTAGTAGAGTCTGGGGTCATGTTTGGTCTTCACAGTTGTAGAAAGTAAGTGATGTTTACTTAAGGGCATGTTAAAGAAACCAGGGATGGTGAGATGCGTCTTGCAATGTACAATGCATGCAGTCCCAATCTTAGACAGGAACGAAGTAGTCTTAGAGTGAAGGAGGGATTTGGGGAGCTTATGTGGGAGAGAACTTGAGTCTTGTCTGTCTTGTGGGACATTACAAAGTCATAAGCACAAGAGACACATAAGCAAAGAGAAACTTTTTCTCATTTTCACGAAGGTCAGCCCCAAACGCTGGAAAAGTATGTTTTTCGCATCATTTTTTTAAACACAGAGAATAAAATCAAATAAAGAAGTAGCACATGCCCTCAGGCTTTACTCAGAGCTGGTAATGCCCAGCACGAAAGACACTTCACCAGAGAGAATGTAGAATGCAAGACCCATGTGAATAGCCTGTGGCAACTCCTGTGGGGCTCTGGAAAATTCCATGGAGAAATCTGGACATAATAAACTGTTTCTCCTGACTAGTTGGGTTATTTTCCTCTGTAGCAACTACAAATTATTAGCATTAGCCACTTAGTTGTACACAAAATTCCAAATCTGCAGGGAATATCTGGCCTGTCCCTTCCTGGATGAAAGGTGTGGAACCCTCAGATATCCACAGGTTCTCCTGGGCACAGAGAACAGCTATTGCCCCAGGTAAAAGTCCTCCAAAAGTGGTACATAGTCAGCGATTTTATACAGTTCTTGCCAGACGATGAATGATTTTAGAACAAGCTATGAAAAGTAAGACTAAGAGACAAATAGAAGAGAGGTTGAAAAGAAGTCCCATTATTTTAAAAACTTACTTTCTCTGTCAATGAACAACACATATCCCTGCTCCATACTCTGAGACTTATTCTGTTAATGTTAAACTTGTCTACATCCTCCCTGTGCCTGCTAATTCTACCCAGGGAGGTATCCACAACACTCACCAACTGCTTCCTGAACTAGACCTTGCCATAGCTCTCTTTGCACTTCCTGTTTGCTCACAGAGAAACTGTCCAGACCTTCTTTGGCACTTTCCTTTGCTCAGATGTCAACTGCATGAAGTCACATGGTAACCACAGAGAGACTTTATGCTGTGTGCCACTGCCTAGTGTTAACAAAGCGCTAATGCTGTTTGGCGTGAATAAGTTAGTCACTGTGGCCAAGCTTCATAGAGGTACAAGGGGCCAAATGTCAGATTGCCAGTTAAGCAGCAAGGTGGAAAATTCTTGCCTTCCTTTTGGCTCAGATGATTTGGATGACAGCAAAACACTAAGCAGGCAAGGAGAAGAGAGATTTTATTTTATTGTATTTTGGTAGCATGCAGTTTTCCTACTAATACCCTCTCATTGGTAACCATACATCACATCCTTTATGTACACATGACAGCCTTAACATGCACAGGAAAAGGACTTCCCTGTGTTAGTGGCAGGCTCAGTCAATTACTAAAGCTCCTACTTGGGGAAATATGTACAAGAGAAGAAACAGTTTTTCTTCAATATTCAACTCTGCTTGTATAGCCTCATTGAAACAATTACCTTTAGTGATTGAGTTATAGAATATCAATTATTGGTAATAGCAGTGACTATGCATTCAAGTACTATAGGAAATGGCACACACATTACCTTTGATGGTCACACTTCCTAGTTTATTTTTCATCTACTATGTGTAAGACACTAGAATTGTTAGAGTAACTGGAAGTTGAAACTTGACTGAGATCACGTAACTTCTAAATGGTGTAATCTGGACTGGCCTCCCAGGTCTTCCATTTCAGTCATGGACTTTTTCAATGAGATGTCTACACTTTCTTCTCCCTCCCCCACCCCATAAGTGGTCTATAACCTATGTAGGTTTGATGAGTTATCCTTTTGTTTTGTCCTTATTTGACTCATCCAAGCATTCCTATCCGGAGAGGTGGACTCAGCCTGTCCATGGGGGAATCTGGATCATGTCTATGATTAGAAAGACCTCTATTTTGTAACCAGTACCATCCCTTCAGCCTTCCCCATCACCGTTTTCTTTACAGCTACTGCCTGTGGTTCTTAGCATTTTCAAGGGCTGTGTAAGGAGTTAGAGTGGGTGATTTTATTGTATTTTGCAGATGGCCAAATTGTGTCACAGGGACATAAAATAACTTGCTTAAAACCACATTCAACATTCCATGGCTCCACAGGCAGATTTCTGGGGGCACATTTGTTTACTATAAATATGCAGAATATTTACTTTCTTTTCCTTCCTTCCTTCCTTCCTTCTTTCCTTCCTTCCTTTCTTCTCTTTCCTCTGTTTCTCTTACTTTCTTTTTTCTTCCCTCCTTCCTTTCTTCTTTCTAGAAAAACTGGTGTATGAAAGATGCACATTTGCTGGGTGTGACGGCACATGCCTTTAATCCCAGCACTTGGGAGGCAGGCGTAAGAGGATCTCTGTAAATTCAAGGCCAGGAAAAAAAGAAAAGAAAGAAAGAGAAAAGAAAAGAAAAATGAAAAGGATGACACATTTTTTGTCTTTAGGTCCTATGTCTTCCTAGTCAGTGATAATGGCTCTTCCCCCCTTCCCCCACTCATTTTCACATTTGCTGCAGTGCTCAGCACATCACCCCATCTGCGCATTTCTGCTCCTCTTCCAAGGTAGCACTAACATCAATCCATACCGCTAAGGCTCCCCACCAGCACATCCTAACTTGGAATGTAAAGGAGTTGGTTTTGGAGGTCCATTACTAGCTGAGTTCATTAGATCCTGGCTTTAGTAAGGGCCTGGGTTCAATGTCCTAGCTCCCTCTTTCCCCCTGCGGCTGCTGTGGGGTGGGGCTCGGCTTCCTGAGGACATCTGTAGCAGCACAAGATTTGTGCACAACTATATTAGACTAGAGGGGAGAGTAGTCTGTCAGCCAATCATCGGAGCTCAAACTTCCCTGTTTGAGTGGCTGGGCCTTCAGAACATTTGTCTTATCTGTTCTCTCTGGTGAGAGTGGCTAGGGAAGACTCACTGTCAAGGAGCGTGTAGATTGCTGATCGATTCTTTGGCTTTTTGAAACAGGGTCTCTTCCTACAGTCCAGGCTGCCTGGGCCCCACTATGTAGTTTAGGTTGGGTTGGAATTCATCATAGTTGTCTCACCTCAGCCCTTCAGTTGCTGGGAGGAGTACAGTCTTGAACTACTGCCTTTGTCTTCATCTTGCTTTTCATCTAAGGAACATTTTTAGCATTCAACTACAGAAAGCCAAGAATTCTAGGCTTCAGTGATGGTCATGTTCTTTTTACTGGGGACACAAAGTACCCCATGTGCTAATTCTTACCAACAATAGTCCTTTTCTGAACCCCACCCGCATCTGAGGAAGAATGGGAGACAGGCATGGTTGAGATGAGCCTCTCTCTGACTAGTTGAGTGTTTGGGACACTACAGAATCCTCCGTAAAACACAGTTATGAGGGAGAAAATGTTTCACTGAGAATAAAGTTCTGTAAGAATATTCAGGGCTTGGTTTCCAGTATATCACGCTGGGGGTTATGCTAATCGGCTTCTAAGCTTCTCGGAATGCATTTATCATAGCTTGGGGACAAGTTATAAGAAAGAGGGCAAGGGACAGTTTTCATTGGAGAGTTCAGTATCTACTCATTCCACACAGTGCCATCCAAGAGAAAAATAAAATTGGGACAGGAGGAGAACAAGTCTCTAGGGTGAAGAGATTCGTATTTTTCAGGCTGGAGAAGGTCATTGCTTACAAAACCTGCCAGCCTGTGTTTGCCTAGATCTGAATCCCCAGTACTCACGAAAAGCCAGATGCATAAAGTGGTGCATGTATCTGAGGTTCTTTTCTGGCAGCTGAGGCCCTGGCATGCATGCATGCATTCAATTCTTTCTCTCCTTATAAATAAATAAAAATAGTTTTTTTAAAAGAAATCTATATTTTTCTTTACTGACTTATTAGAATCTTAATAATCAATGAAAACCCAATCAAGTCTTATATTTATTGAACACCAGACACTCAACAAAATTCCCACAAAAATATAAGTTTTGCTGATAATTGACACTTATTAGACACAAAGATCTCTACAGGCATTTGACATATACCCAAAGGCCTTTTAGCAAGGTACATTAGAGAAAAGACAAGAGTCTAGATGCTTAATATCAAATCAAAGAAGATTCTGTAGTGTTGTCCTCAAAGTAGACATAAGGCTGGTGACATTGTTCATACGTGTCAGGACACTAATGGGACAGGCTGGATGCTATGACTTGAGCTATAATCACAGGCATGCACATCAGGAGCTAATGTCCCAGACAGAGCTGGTTGTTTAGTGAAAGGCGGGTTTATGGAGTGCAGGGTGAGCCAAAGCGTCTCAGGAATAACTGTGGAAGAAATCCTGGGAACTTAGATCTCTGGGTCCCTGGAGTTATTTTTGGGAATGGATTTCTTTTTAAGTCTGATAGTCTCTTCCTAGTGCTAACACCTTAGTCCATCTCCAAGTACAAACTGCCTCAAAAAGGCAACTAATGAGGGCTAGAGAGATGGCTCAGCAGTTAAGGGCTTGCCTGAAGTGACTAATGACCTGAGTTTGGTTCCCTAGTATTCACATAAAGCCCCATGAATGAAGTGATGCATGTATCTGGAATTTGTTTGCAGTGGTTAGAGGCCCTGGAGTGCCCATTCTCTCTCTCTTCCTCCCTCTCTCTGTATATTCTTCTCTGCTTGCAAATAATTAATATTAAAACACTTTTAACAAGGCAACTAATTAGAATATTGTATCTTGCTTTTAGTATTCTTATATAGTGAGATTCTGTACTATCTGCCTGCTCATATTAATGGCTACTAATAACATTGTATAATGTAGTTTATATACCTCACACAAAATTGTAAGAACAAATATTGTCCTCCTTTAAGAGGCTCAAGGAGTATTTAAATTTTTTCAAGGTGGATTGTAATAAGGACAGGCACCCAAGGTTGATTGTCTCCAATTCAACTTCTCATTCCACTGGCTTGTCTCATTTAAACAATTCAACATGTAGATAACTGCAAACTATGCTTATACTCCCGTCTGAGTTTCCATAACAGTGAAACTCAGAAGTTGTAAAATGGCCATGATGTCAGCTTTGTAATGAATTTTGTTGAGAGGAAACCTGGGACATGGCAGGGAAATGTGCAACTGATCTGTTACTGAAGTGCCATCAAGGCTAAAATGACATGTCACCTCCCCACTAGGCACACACTTTCATCTTTTGCAATTTTCCTACATATGAGCACAAGGTGCACAATGGATATACATTGATCTTGGAGCCAGGCATAGCCTTGTTCATAGCCTTCCCTCTTCCACTGAGTGACCTTCCCAAGCACCTCTCCCTCCCTCCCTCTCTCTTTCTGTATCCTGATTGCTGAAGGCTCTCTGTCTCATTGCTTAGCCTCATTAAGAAATGTGTAGATTTATTTTCTACCCACACATTTGAGTACTTCCACTGAGCTCTGTAGGAACATTTTCCTGGAAAGACTTTGCATGGATTTTCCACTGCCTCTGCTCTCACTCGCCCTTGGGAAACTGTTCATTTTTTCTTCCTGGTTGCATTTGCCACTTACCCTACTGAAAACAGGAATTAAGACTTTAGACAGCTGCTTACTACATAAAAAGTTTCAAGTACAATATTCCCATTACATTTTCTTAGGGAAAAAGTTCACTGGGCTAGATTAGCAGAGCTAATATAAATATGAAGTAACGCCAGTGGCAGCCTGCAGAAGGTGTTTTCAACTTTCCATTTAACTTAAGCGTCCAGTGTGTTGAGGTGTCTGTGACACTCTGCTCTGTGGCACATTTGTGAGAAGGATGATGTTGTAATGCTCCCATAATAGCAAATATTATGTTAATGGAGATTGATGCCAGCGTGTGGTCATATGTATTTAGACAGGTGGAGGCATTCCCAACTGGCCATGTAACCTATGTGGTTGAAGAATTCACACATCTAAGTGGATAGAGAAGGCCTCAGCTCTGAACTCTAGATTCAGCCTTTGACATGCATGAAGATTTGATGGTATTCTCTCCCAAGGTGGATTTTCACTCTTGTGAAGAGCATACTAAATAATTCCAAACAAATGATCCAAATCACTGGAAATGGAGTTTAGTCTTTCAAAGGGTGCTGTACACAGCTGATATATGTTGCCTTGGATAAGGGTCAGCAGATCACCTCTTTGTGACTTGTAGTCTCTGGCCACAATGCCTATTAGAAGTGACACTCACTAGGACAGTCAGGAATTTAAACTTCCTGCCCTCCTTCATCTGCGTATGCAGAAGCAGTAAGATCAAGGGATCAGACATGGCAGGCTTCTTCCTTCTATTACATTCTCCCACAGTGTGCTGGGTCACCTCACATTTCCCTCTCCACAAGCTGAGGACTAAGGCTGTTGCCTTGCCTTGAGATGTCCAAAGAGAACAATGTCCCAAGAATGTCCTGGGCTGCAAAATGAGGAGATCCTACAGAATAATAACTTAAGTAGAAGACTCAAGTTCTATAGAGAATTTCAGAATCCAGGATGGATGTTTATGTAACCCCTCCCTGGCCAGTGTCCTTGTCCAACCCTTTGCACAGAAGTAACACAGAACAATACCTTTCTGTGACAGTTCCATCCCCAATGACATGTCAGCCATATCTTGTATATCTGATGCATTTATAGAGCAAATAACTTTGACCTAAACCTTGCTCATAATTTTATGGGAACACTAAGTGTAAATAATAGGGAACAGAACACAATAAAAATCTCATGTGAAAGTATCTGCACCCCCCATATGTCCCATAATGCCAGTCTCCAAGGCGTCTTTCTCCAAGAAGGGGCTGACAACATGTAAGCCAGTCTTTTTGGCTAAGTTTTCCTTCTTCCTGGGTGGCAAGCCTTTTTTTTTTTTTTTTTGTCAATCCTGACTTTTGTCTTCTGAAGCCTAACATGTGGGTACCATCTCTACCCCTTCTGGGATCTCTATGCCATGTTTATATTTAACATCATGGAGATGACAGATTTTTATCTCCTGACTCCGCTGTTCACACACTATAGTCTGGTGAGATTTGCCCAGCCCAGACCTTTGCCACATTTCTGTAAATCACTAAATAGGAAATTTATAATCTAGCTGGTAAAGAGGAGGTAGAATCCTGACCATGATGGTACAGACAGTTGAAAATAATTTGACAAATATGACCTATGCATCTGAGAGAAGAATCAGGAATGTACATACCTATGCTGTAAGAGAGTCCTGGTGGAGCATAGAGAGGAATGGAGCTAAGAAAGCTTTATCCCGATATAGAAGGTAACATCCAAAATGAGAAGTACATAGGATCTTAGAGATTACACAAGTGTCTGGTTCACTTTAATACCTAATAATATGGGTTTAATAATATGGGTTGTGGCAGGGCTATGTGACCAGCTAGCAAAGATGTAGAGAAAACATTTCATACAGGAGCATTTGAAGGTGACCTACAATATTCAGTCTTCTCATGGAGAACAATCCCTGTCCTAGAGATGAATAGACAATTCATCCTAAGAGATTTTGGCTTATTGATCACTAGCTACATGGCTTATTCTTATAAAAAGCCATGTCCCTTGGAATTTAAAAGCCATCCCTCTGAAGGGGGAGGAGATGTAGGAAAAAGCTAAGAGAAAACAGTAAGGAGAAAAGCCTTCCCTTTTGGCCATATATACTGTGCAGCAGGCCCCAAGAATCTAGTTGTTGGGCAAGGCCATAAAGAAAGCCTTTACAAAGTTCACACAAAATAGTCTTAGGTAAGCTCATAAATGTGACACCAAGCAAATACTTGGCACAAGTCATCCAAGTCATAAACAGAATTGCCTAGACCGTCCCACAGCACCACCTGAGTTGGAAAAAGCTGAGGTACAGGGATTCCCTGTCGGTAATTAGGAATCAGGTAAGTGACAGAGATTTTGAGTTTTATTTGATTTGGTCCTGGACCAGTGAATTCTGGTCTCTGGACTCTTGTTATAAAGGAGAACCCATATAAAATGGGAAAAGACCAAAGAAAACATGTGTGCTTTTTACTAGGGAAATGTGCACATTTGATTGGAGAGCCAGGCCTCATGGGACTCGATTACCACTGTCAAATTTGAGCACAGGATAAATTATTCAGATCATAGTCATTATGGGAATTATCTCTCTGAATTTTTTTCTTAATTATTTTATTTTTAATTGAATGACTATGATCTTTGATTCAGGTCCTGGTTGGAAGTACTCACCACTATGTGTTCGAGCACTTTCTCCCAAGCTGGTGGCTTTATTTTGGGAAGGTGGTGTAACCTTTGAAGGTGGAGTCTTACTAGAAGAAAGACATCTTCTTGAATAGTTCTAGAAGTTTTTAGACACATCCCACTTCCGTTTCTCTCTCTTCCTGAATATGAATGTCACCTAACCAGCTGACCTCTCAGCCCTGCTGTCATGCCTTCCCCATCCCTCTGAACTATAAGCTAAAATAAACTCTTCCTTCTTTAAGTTGATCTTTGTCAAGATTTGGTTACAGCAACATGTAAAGTAACAGTAACAATATATCTCTTTGAAAGGTCTCACTTGAGAAATATATTATACAGGTAAATGCCAAAAACCCTTAGGCCTCCATCTGTCCTTCTTACTAAGTACCAAGTGCTTCGGCAGGTTTCGCGTTTGACTTGGGTTGCCAAAATTCTTAGCATCAAATGTGATGTTGAGTGTTGGTGCACCCACATATGTCTATTTCTTTGTAGGTCATGGTTTTCCATTCCTGTTTCTCTGCTTTCCTGTCAAGACCCCTCATTGGCCAGCTTTCTAAAATCTGATGTGCAGGCTTTCTAAAGAGAGGTGGGATGCCTCCTGATGGATTGAGAAAGATGCCTCTCACCGCAACTATGACCTCCTCTCTCCAGATTCTCCAGGCTATCCATCAGGATGTCCTCAGTGGGATCAGACATAGCTTTCTGTACATTATATCTTATATTCTACCTCTCTGTTTCCCTGTCCCCCACTCCGTCTTACAGCCAGAGCTTTTGAAAACATTGGTTCACTCCACTTACATCATGGAGAATTCACTCCTCTTGATTTGAAAGGAAATTCAGCTCTAAAAGTCCAAATGCAGAAAATAACAAAATATGTTTTTTGTTTACAAAACAATAAAAACAGGGCAGAAACAGTCTTTGAAGAAGATGGTTGACATTTCTTTGAAATGGGGGATATAAAATAAGGGGGAAGCACGTATATGCACACAGAAAGATGGATACACATCCCATCTCTACAACCAAGGAAGCACCACATTAAGGTATTAGACAGATGCCTGTGACAAGAATGCATGCTTGTGCATGTATGTATGTGTGTGTGTGTGTGTGTGTGTGTGTGTGTGTGTGTGTGTGTGTGTGCGCGTGAGTGTATTTCACTAGAGCCTTTTATTTGTGAATATCTTATTAGGCATTTAAATCTGGAATTTGCCTCAAGAATTTAACTTTGACATCCTTTGAGCCATAACAAGGGTTGTGAATTTTAGTCACAGTTGGTTCAGTTTTATAGAAAACAATATAATGAAGAAATTTGGCATATTGAATCAGGCATTTCCAACTCTGTGTTTGCTCTGCATTGTGGACTAATTTTTCCATTGGAATTTTTTTTGAAATCTAAATTCGTACTTCACCAGGCTGAAGCCATTTTGTTTATCTATTCAAATTTTTAATTTTTTTTTAAGTTACAGAAAGCCTTTTCTGGTTTGGCCTCTAAATGTTTGAGTTTCATTCTGTTCATGATTTTAATATTACCAGAAATCATCTTTTCTTCATTCTCATTCTTCTCCCATGGAACCATTAATTTCTCTGTTTATACATTTCTTTAGCTTCCAGAAAGCACCTGTGGGAATAGGAGGACTGTGAAACAGTACAAAACAAGGTGTGTGGACGGACAAGCCTGTCTCTGCTGCTGAGTACTAAATGAACTCCTTTCCACAGCCATTCCTGGTTTTCCAGAGGCAATAGGACAAGTTGGTCTGCTCTAATTCAAGGGGAGTTAGTGACCTCAACCTTCAGACATTTCTCTGCCCCACAGGAAAAAAAAGTGATGAAAGAGAGAAAGAGAGAGGGAGAGAGAGAGAGAGAGAGAGAGAGAGAGAGAGAGAGAGAGAGAGAGAGAGAGGAGGATGGGTGTGCCAGTGCCTCTAGCCACTGCAGACAAACTCCAGATGCATGCTCCACTTTGTGCATCTGGCTTTACATGGGGACTGGGGAATCAAACCCAGGTCATTAGTCTTTGAAGGCAAGTGCCTTAACCACTGAGAAATCTTAGCAGCCTGCTGTCCTGTCTCATTTTTTATGAATTTCAGGAACTCTAAAAGATAGCCATAGCTCTCGCTCTTGGTTGAAGAATCTATTTTATTTTACAGATGGCAGAGAAAATGGAGGAGAGCCCAGATGCATTACTAAGACAAGAAGACAGCTGACTGCCCACCATGAGACTTGCCACCTCTACCACATCTTCCAGGACCCAGGAGAATGGCAAAGACATGAAGCTGTGACATGAATACTGCTCTCACTGCTAGCCTGACAACCAGCTCCAGGACAATGGTGACAGACACTGTGATCAATCAAAACCTATGGACGTCGAAATCCAGAGGCTACAAAGAACTCAACACTAAATCAGACTGCCAACAGGCCTGCCATGGCTCAAGGGACATTTCAGAAGAGGGGGTGGAAAGACTGTAACAACCATGGAATTGGTGGGAATATCCTGCTGCATGGTGCCCTGCTACCCCATAGGGACTGATTGAGGCCTTCATGACCTCACAGTGAGTGAATACCATAACTCCTCTGAGGAGGGCCCCCAGGGTGATGAGAGAAGGGGCGAGGGGATAAAAGAGTAAAACCTGATATATTATATTGCACTTGCCTGCAGTATTACATATGATGTAGGTATAGATGTGGATTTAGATAAATAGATAAATATTTTTCAAAAGACAGCTTTACGTCAAAGTGCTTTCCCCCTGGTCAAAGTGAAATTCATTTAAGAAGGCATGGCTGGTCAACAAGAGGAATTTTAGGATAATTCTTGATTTCATCATTTAAAAGAACATATAAACACATCCATATGGTTATGTTGAAGTACAGAAAATTAATTTGTGGAGGCTTAAGAGGATCATCAATTTCTAATAACTAAAAAGAGCATAAATAAAGATGAAAATCATAGATGACATTATAGTTATTTATAACATAATGGTGTATCGAATATTAAAATTTAAAATTATCTCTCATGAAATTAAGAGTAAAACAGAGCTATCAGTTATACCCACCATAGGAAATGTGGTTCTGAAGTCAGTTACAAGTTCAGAAAGACCATAAGATGGAAGGAGTGATATGGATATTAAAACAATATTTTTGGTCTTATAGTGTTTGGATGTATTTTTTTCCCAGTGACTAGATGAATTGAAGGCACAAGTAAGGTTTGTTAGAAGCAGAGCATCAGATTTTGTTTTGAATGATAACTCTTCAAATTGCTCCTGTGAACAAAGTAAGCTCTTGTGAAAGAAGGCAGAGAATCTTTTAAGAGTTGGGCTGGTGATAGCTGAAAGTGTGGAGAAACAGGATCTCAACAGACCTTCTAAGGACAAGCCAAACTTGAAAGCTTGGTGAGGAAAATCCTTCATGGTTTTCCCAAAGGTGTCTGGGAAACAAATGTGTCCTGGATTTATCACTGTCTCCAGTGTGAGAGGACCTGAAGTCCTCTTCTCAGTACATTGAACGTAATGAAGGGAAAATATAATTTTGGGACAAGCTGTAGCATGTGCTATTGGAATAGTTTATGTCACATGAGAAACAATCTTGCCCACTAAATTTGTGAAATGCTTTTCTAATAAAAGCATTCAAGCTGAGAGTTAGCATTGTTTGTTTGTATGTTTGGAGTACTTGAAATTTTTTCCTTGATTGTTTTTTATTTAGGCTTTCTATTCCAAGTTGGGTTTGTTTGTTACTGAATAGTGGTTTTAGTTCACTTCGCCAGGATCTCATAGTTATTAGTAAAACTATCAGAGTCTTTAGAGCTTAGTCATTTATTTTTTCACTTTAATTGTAATTTAGTCACATTTGACTAGTTTTCTAAAAGTTTATAAGTTTTGGAGGGGTTATTTTTACAGAGCAAAATATTTCATTATTAATCCTACCATTTGTTTCAAATTTATGCATATTATTGTTAACTATTATCTTCTTTATCTTTTTAGCCTAGTGGAATACTTTCTCATTGTAAATCTTCATTGTAGTGCATTAATGAGGAATGCACTAGACACTAGATACTACACATTGATAATTGGTATAAGTCTGAAGAAATGTGAATTCTAATAGGTATGACCTGTGGCCTTGGTCCATGAGATACACTCTGGCCCTTTTTGCTTTTGCTCTTGAATAATGATTGACTTGGCGTGGAGTTCTAATTTAAGTCATATTTTCTTAGAACTTTGATTTAAATTGTTTTTATCCTTTGGTTCCATTGCTGCTGATGCAAAGTCAACTTTTAGGTAGGTTGTCATTCATTTGTAAGCACGCTCTCTACCTTCTTGAATAAGGTTTTAAGAAACCTTTTGACTGGCTGGGAAGAGGGCTCAGTGTTAATGTGCTTGTCTGCAAAGCATAACATCCTGAGTTCAATTCTCCAGTACCCACCTAAAGCCAGAGGTACAGAGTGGGGCATGCATCTGGAGTTCATTTGCAGTGGCTGGAGGCCCTGGAGCACCCATTCTCCCTCTATCTCTCTGCCTCCCTGTCTTTCTCCGCTTGCAAATTAATAAATAAAAATATCTCAAAAAATGTTTGACATCATACCATTTAAATTTAGTTTTATCTCTGTTGGAACTCAGTTTGATTTTTATTTGGAAGTCTCATCTTGTTAATGAAACAGGGAAAAATAAAAATATAAACAAGAAAGTATTTTATCAGGATCCGTGCATAAAAATGTGATAAAACCAAGATAAACTAGTAAAACAGATGAATTTCAAAGTCTTGTGTCAGAAAACCAGTTGAAAAAAATCTCTTAAAGTAAATCATAAAATAAATGATACATAAAAGCATAAATGTCAAACGACTCAGCTTTTCATTTTCAATTTATTTTAAGGTAATGGTTTTTGGAGCCGTACATTTGTTTTTCCCTCCATGTCTTCAGAAGCCTGTTCTCTGGTTCCTAACATCTTTACAAAAGGCTGAGGTTCCTTTTTGGGGCAGGTAATGGCCACTTCTTCATGTACCTGTTTCCAATGCTTCTAGACTATTTACATAAGAAAGACACTACTTTCTTAAAAATAGTTCTAAGAAAGATGCAATAGAAATATTTCTTTCTTTCTTTTGTAAAGATTTCCATGAATTTTCCTTTTTGACCTCTTTGGATTTCCTCCTGTCCCATTGTTTTTCTAATTTATGTGATTTCTAATTTGCACACTTGTATTTTCTTCCGACTTGACTTTCGCCTTTTTCTCTGCAATGGAAAAAGGAAAAAAAAATCCCCCCAAAAAACAAAATAAACAAAGATCTTCCCTGGCTGGAAAATGAGCCGTGATGAAGTGCGCAGTCCCATGACACACAGAAACACACTCATTAAAGGGACTTTGTTGTCTACATTTAAAGTATTTCCTTCTCCCAAATTCTTTTGTGTGTTGAGTTCTTAAACCACGGAACACAACCTATTAGGGTAATCAAACTATGAGGCTTTGGTGGAGATTCAAAAAATATTTCTCTCCTTTTTTTGAGCTTGAATTCACACATTGCCTTCCCTAGCTGTCGATTTGCCATTGTTCTTAGTACTTACATCTCTTCCTCCTTCCCTCCATGTGATACTGATTTTCAGGGTTTTTTTTTTCCATTAATACATTTTTTGCCTATTTTGCAGGCTTTTACAAAATTGTGTTTTGTTTTGTTTTGAACTTGATCATCACATTAAGCAACTCCTCGGCTCTGGGTGGTCCCTTCTGTTTCCATCAGAGCCAGACTGACCACAGCCATGTCTTCTTCAAGCTCACAAAACAGAGTTCATAAACTCCCTTCCCTTTCCTTCCTTCCCTTTTTCTTTCTTTTTTACTCTGGTGGGGGCCTTGGAGAATAGAGTAGATTGAGTCTTACTCATTAGCACAGGCTGACCTCATCTGCCTTGACTGCTGGGATTATAGCTATCCAAGATCAGATGCTGTATGATCACTGAAAACTTCAGTGATTTTGTTCAGAGCAATGAGGTTTGTCCTTATAGTGTGATACATCTTGTGTAATGTACTTCAAATTAGTATCTTCATGCCTTTTCACTTGGGCTTCTGTAAAAAAAAAAAAAAAAAAACAATACTTCTTATTTAAATCGATTTACTCAAGCATTGATTTTATAGCACGAACAGGTTATCAGAGGAGGCCACATATAGTAGCACCTTTTCAAAAAATAGTTGGAAATTAGGCATTGTGTTTTGGTTCCTCAATAATTTTTGATTTTAGTATAGAAGAAATTAAACCAATGATATAAAATATACTGAACTTGGTATTAGTATAATTGGAGTTTTATATATATATATATATATATATATATATATATATATATATATATATATATATATATATACAGAGAGAGAGAGAGTCAGCTTAGGGTTCTAACATTGGAGGTGGAGTACAAGATTTGCTAACACAATGTATCAAATTATCAATAATAAAGATAATTTAATTAAAAAACTTTAAGATTTACTCCAGAAAACTTAGAGCTGATAAACTTTTTCATAAAAGCAGCAAGATAAAAAAAAATCAACACACAGAAACAGTAGTCTTTTATTATGCTAATTACAGACATTCAGAGAAAAAAAATTTAGGGAAATAATATTATAAACAAAAGCCATAAAAATTAAATATCTCAAAATATCCCTAACCAACAAAATGAAAGAACTCTATGATAAACCTTTTTTAAAAAAATATTTTATTTATTCATTTTCAAGCAGAGAGATACAGAGAAAGACGAGAGAGAGAGAGAGAGAGAGAGAGAGAGAGAGAGAGAGAGAGAGAGAGAGAGAGAGAGAGAAAACCAGGGCCACCACCTTGTGGGCCTGGCTTATATGGGTCCTGGGGAATTGAACCTGGGGCCTTAGGCACTGGAGGCAAGTGCCTTAAGCACTGAGCCATCTCTCCAGCCCTATAATAAACCTTTTGAAACACCAAAAAAGGACATTTTGGAAGATACCAGAAGATGGAAAGATCCACCATTCTCATGGAGTGGCAGAATTAATGTCCTGGAAACGACCATCCTGCCAAGAGCAATGTACAGATTCAATGAGATCCCAATGAATATTCATGTACCATTCCTCAAAAATAGAATAGGTGATCTTAACATTCATATGAATGAACAAAAGACCCCAGATACTCAAAACTATCTTCAGCAACAAGAAGACCTCTGGAGGTGTCAGCATACCTAATTTCAAGTTATAGTATAGAGCCTTAGTAGTAAAAATAGCATAGTGTGACACAAGAAAGGACATGTAGATCAATGGAATAGAAAATTCAAGTGTGAGTCCATGTATCTACATTCATCTCACTTTAGAACAAGAGGCTAAAAACCTACACTGGAGAAAAAGTAGCATGATCAACAAATGGTGCTGCAGAAATTGGATGTTAATGTTTAGAATAATGAAATTAGATCCCTTCCTCTCACCCTGAAACAACTAGAGAAAAATAAGGAAAACACTTAAAGAAGCAGGTGGATGGATAGACTTTTTGACTAGTATTCTGGTTGCCCAGGATACAAGGTCAACAACAAATGGAACCTCATCATACAAAAAAAAGCTTTTGTACAGCCAAGGAAACAGTCAACTGAGTCAATTAGACAACCTCCAGGATGGGAAAAAAATCTTTGCCAGCTGTACATCTGATATAAGATTAATATCTAGGATCTAAAAATAGCTCATAACATTATCAAGAAAAAAATCAAATAACCCAATCAAAAATGGATTATGAAACTAAAGAGAGAGTTTTCAAAAGAAATATAAATGGCCAACAAATACTTTAAAAAATATTCAACATCTTTAGCCATCAGGGAAATAAATGTAGACTAAAACAACTTTGAGAATCTCACTGCAGTCAGAATGACTATCATCAAAAAGTCAAATAAAAAAAAAAAAACAGTGATGAGAATGTGGAGAAAGAGGAACTCTTGTTCACTATTTTCGAGAGTGTAAACTGGTACAGCCATTATGGAAATCAGTGTGGACATTTATTCAAAAGCTAACAGTAGATTTACCATAGTTGTTCAGGTATACTACTCTTTCGTATATACCCTAAGGACTCTATAATTCCTATAGACATATTTGCTCATCCCATGTTTATTGCTGTTCTATTCATAATAGATAGGAATTGGAGTCAGCATAAAGGTCCGTCAACTGAAGAATGGATAATGAAAATGTGGCATATATGCACAATTGAATTTCTTCATTAAATAAAAAATGGAACAATGAAAATTTCAGAGAAATGGACGGATATAGAAACTGTACCTAGTTATCTACCTAGACTTAGAAAGCCAAACGCCATATGTGCTCTCTCATCTGCTGATTCTAACTTTGAATTTTAAGATATTTGTATGTAAGTTCAAGTAATAGTCAGCAGAGACCAGGTAACTAGAAAGGCTCCATGGTGGTGGTGAGGGGCAAGTGATGAGGTCTCAAGGAGAAGGGATAGTAGATAATATAAATAGAAGGGTGAAATATTTTGGTTTAAAGGGTTTAAATATGGTTAAAGGAGGGGGAAAGGAGAGGAGAGAGTAGGGAGAATTTCTAACTAAAATTAAGGAAACATATCAAGAAAATACCATGGGAAACCTACATATTTGTTTATTTGTTGGGGAGGGGAGTCACTGGGATTGATAATTCTGCTCTCAGAAACAATAGTTACAGGGACATTTCAGTGTCAGGGGTGGAGTACCTCCCAGTGAGTTGCTGCTCAGAAAGGCCCCTGAGTTTTCTAAAACAATACAATCCATTTCCAGTGCTCTTAGTGGCCCACCAAAAATATATGGTGAGCTCCTATTGCTGGTGACACTGAGAAATCAAGCTGGAACTGAGCAGAAGCCTCTTCCCTGCCAGATAGCTGTCCCAGTGCTGGGAAGTGCTATCCAGATGTGATGGTTTGAATAAGATGTCCCCATAAACCCATGTGATTTGAATCCTTGGTCCCAGCTGGTGGCAATTCAACTCCTGGAGGAGAAAAGTCACCAACAGCCTTACCCAGCACTTGATCTACTGTGCATCCTACATAATTGACCTGCCAGGCATGATGCAATAGTGACATGTCTGTTAAGGCAGTAAACAACTGTTCTCTGGTTGGATTTGAGGCCTGCTTTGAGAGGGAACTCATGCCTGATACTTAAAACCTAGTCAAAAGGTTATGTCTGGGAAGGTCATAGACACTTTGTGGTGAAGCTACTCATGTTGTTTGGCTAGATGGTCATGTTGTGCCCATAAAATGGTCCTTTTAATATTTATGTTTATCCTGCCTTTTGAATCGAGAAACATTTTTACATATGGAGGTGACTACTGGGAAGACTCAAAACCAAAATGCTTATAATAATGGCTATTGAGAGCTCAGCACTAAATGAGACATCTTTAATATACTCCGGAAACAATGCAGAAGGGGAGGCAGAAAGAATGTAAGAGCCAGCAGATGGAGAGGAGGGATATGGGACACTATCTTCTGGATATGAAATGGCTGTTGCCTTCATGACTTTCTACCAGCACCAGACCTGAATAATATTAAACCTATCAACATTTTGACATGAATGGTGGAATGGAGTCAAAAACAAAAAAAGGCATTGAAACAGTAGAGTGACTAATTAGAAATAAGAATGATTTCTGGGGATGCAGGGCAGGGGTTGGGAGACAATATAAGGTTGTGAGAAGGATTGCGATCAAAATACATTATGTACTTGTTGAAAATTGTAAGTATCAGATTAAAAGAAAGAACAACTTGCTAGTCACTTACTGTGCACATACTATTCTTAGGCCTTCATTCATGGATAGGTGATCCTTACCTTATGGATAGTTATTAGCAGAGACAGAAATCCTTAGCAGAGGACAATAGAATATGGCAAGTGTGATGAGGGAAATGTTTCTAAAATACTCTTGCAAGGTAAAATTTAGAACTAGGAAGGATGTGAAAAGAAGTATTTTCATTCCATGCATAGGTCATTATGGAAAAGCGAATGGTCATAGTCATACCATCATAACTGAAAAATAATATATATCCTATTTGTCTTGATCTATCCTACTTTTGGTAATCTCTCCTATAGAGATAAAATTACTTGCTGAGATAATACAAAACAAATACGCATGGTCCTTTTAGGTTAAGGAATATTAAGTAACTAAAAAAAGAATGAATAAATCTATGCTTGTTAGTTCAAAGGGACGCCTGTTATATATTACTCAAGATCAAAATGAGAGCCATAAGAATGTATGTAGCATAATTTTGTTTTCTATAAAATCAATGATGTAGTAAAAATTAAATTATATATACACTCTTCTAAAGGCACAGAGTACAAAACTGTTTAAGCAAACATTGCTTCTCAAAGACAAGACTAGGTATACTTTAAAAAATCAATATACATGATAAATATTTGGCTATTATCCTATTATTGATTCTACTAACCACAAAAGGATAGTTGATTTTTTATTGGATATTGAAATCAATTTCCTGAGTTTGCATGCATTTTTAAATGAGGACAGTGGACAGCAATATATTTCTGTGAGGGTTAGACTTGGTGGGTGTGGGCTGATGGAACAGGCTCTGCATGGAGAGCAAACCACAAGGTCATGGGCAATAGCAGAGCCTTGCCAGTGTTGCCCATGGCACTTCTGTGTTATAGAACAGAGATGACTTCATGTGGAGGCTTCTCAAGAAGCCGTTTTCAATGTGGTGAATTCATACTTTGTGCTGCACAGAGGTGAGGTCTCTGAGAGAAGCTTATTTCTGACATGTTCAGCTACACCACAGGTTTTTCACACCTGAGGAGGGTGGAATATGAGCCCTGAGCTGGGAGGGAGGGGCACTCACAAAGATTGTCCTGGAGGAGTCCTGGTGCTGAAAACCAAAGGAAACCCAGAGAACATTCACTAAGGCAAGCTTGGGTCAGGCTAACGTAGATGTTAACTCGTTTAGCACTCACATGTATCCTACCAGGCAAGCATCCTGCTTCTCTTCCTTAATTCATGGAAGTGGGAAGCCTTAGTGCCTGACATAGCACACCCAGACTGCAGCTAGGAATGACGAAATATGTCATTTAATGGTTGAGAGGCCTTGGGGCAGTCACTCACTCTTGGTTATTATTGTGGACCTGGGTTTGTACAGGGCTGAGGTCTTTTCCAGCTCTGACACCAATGGCTGCCTGTTCCAACTGCTGGCTAGTCTACTCCTCACACAGGCCAGAGGCATTGTTGGCTGACATGGTGTTTTCCTTCTCATTTATGTGATTGTGGTTTACAAATATACTCATTCTTCGTGTATGCCAACTGCTCTCTTCAGAGAAGACCAGCGCCCAATACCCCACTAGAAGAAGCTGGCTCACAAAAAGCTCCAGAGGCTACTGATGGCTGGCTTGGAAACTCTTCCTTTGGAATAAGCCAAAAAAGGATGCCAGTTTGCTCAGCAGGAGAGCGAAAGCCTCCCAGAGGGAGGGACACAGGCTTTCTGAGCTACTCACTCTTTAAGACCAAAGGTAATGATCAGCATGCCAGTTTTGATGCCAATCACGGGCACTACAGCTTCTACTCATTAATCTGATGAATGCAACTTTCAGATTCATATCCAGGAGGTAAATTCAGCCAAAGTAACCACAGTGCTGACTGGAGGGCTCGGCTACAAGGAGGAGCCTTATGTTTTTTGAAGGAAGTACCAGTGACTCTCTTATTAGACACACTTGCCCAGCCAAGAGGTCTTGGTCATCACCATGCATCATTTCTAATATTCCCATTGTATAATCTATCTCACCAACAGACCGAGGCTTAAGAAGGGGCAATCTTAGCAGGTATACATTGGCTGAGTATGGGTACTAATTTATGAGTTCTATTTCTGTATTTGCACTATAAACATATGTACCAAATTTGTATAATGAGTCCAAAGAAATGTATAAAAGAGCTGGTGAAGACATTTGTATAATGTAGAAGGAACAAAATGCTTGCAAAGTTTTGAGACTGATGGTGTCTTCGGGTATGGTACCTTCATGTAACAAAATGACAGTTCAACAGAGCTCCTCACTCATTGGCAATGGAGTTCCGCAGCACCCTTCTACAGAATCTGCAGCCTGTCTTCTAGCTGGAGTAAGTTTATAAGATATTTGCAAATGTTCTTATAGGGAAATAAAACATAGGCATAGAAATATATGCTCAGAAGGCTTTCCAGGGACAGGCTTTGGGTTGTGCTTGGCTCAGGAAACAGGAGGCTATCCATGAAGAACAAACAAGGCAGACAGGTTTAAAGCACACAGAAATCTCATCTGCATGCATCTCACCCATTTCCTATTGGTATCTTCTGCTACTATAGAAAGGTAATTCACGATTCTGTTGAATATACAGGCTGATTATCTTCTCATGTACCTATGGTTAATAAGTCAATTTTCCTTCTAATTGGTGAGAGATCTTATTTACAATGAAGTAGCAAAAACTGAGTCAAGACATTCTCTAAACTCCCTTCTTTGTGCTTTTTGACACAAAATTTATTCTAAAACTCTTGCATGTGAATGAAAAATAGGCATGTATTGTGTTGTTTTGCAACTGAATATCCATTTCAGTTCAAATTTATGGCAGAAAGAACTCTAACATTGCAAATAAAAATCATCTAAAAGCAAAACATATGCAATCTCCACATCCCACTCTAAGCGTCTGGAATTCTCCTCAGGCATTCTTTAGAAATGCTATCTAGGCTTCAACATGTCCATCAATCCTCCTGCTGAAGGCTGACTCCATTCATCCAGCCTTCATTTCTACTGGGATAAAAACCCAACACCCCATCTCGAGGTCTCACTGCCAGGGCCCATCTTCACCCTCCTGCAGTTTGAAAGACTGCTTTTCAGAACAATGAGCAGAGTCTTCAATTGTGGCATTTTATTTTATGTCTGCTTCTTCCGCATTTAACAGGCCCCTCTTCAAGCTTTCCTTCCTTTTTATGTAGTGACTTTAACCCAATATTTCAGTAATCAAGACCCTGCTTGCTTTCAGACAAGATTCCATCATTTTTCCTAAAGAAGAAATCTCATCCCAGATTCTAGAGAAGAAAATCCAGTTTGACTTTCAGAGTAGAGGCCGAGGGACAGGTGGGCACAGTGAATAGATTACCGTTGGGGGTATGAATGGTCTTGATGGCAAATCTTGGCTCTACGAGGAGGAGTTGCGAGGCTTCAGAAAGATACTTTAACTTTCTTGAGACTTTGTTCTCTAAAGACAAACAAGACAAAATGTCTTGTTCCTAGGGTGTTAGCAGGAGAAAAGGACTAGAAATGTTGAGTGTTTTCCTTCTGGTCTGTGTTGCTGTGGTCATGGCTTTAGTGACATTTGTGATGGAGGCGTTGGCACAGTGGTGGCACTTGGTATAAATGGTGTGTTGGAGATGGTGGTGGTCACATGACTAAAGACATAGTGGCAGAGGAGGCTGTGGTGGTAAAGGAGGTGAGGGTAGGCGAGGTGATGGTGCTTGGGGATGGCATTGGTGGTGTGGGAGGCATACCTGAGAGGAAGAACAGAAAGTCAGAATGAAAGTGGTAGAAGAGGTGTGATTGTGTTGTTCATGGTTTTGAAGGAGTAAATTTTTCTTTTTTGGCAAAACTGATAATGGTAATGAAAGTGTAGGGGGAAGATTTGGTGAGTGGCTGGATGGCTGTGAAGAGAGAGGAGATGCCATTCTGTTCACAAAAATGATAGTGGAAATGGTAGAAGTGACAGGTAGAAGGTAGGAGAGGTGGTGGTCAACATGCCAGTTATCCGTCCTATCCTTGAGCTTGACTACGTTAAAGTTTTATGGATCAATTCTTGCTTCTAGTGTGTAAATGTGGGGAACTAGCAAGATCTCAGACTGAAAAATGTGCAAACCTTGAGTGTTTGCCATGTTGTATAAAACTATCATCTGAGATTTCTTGTGATAGCTAAGCAATTTCATGCCCAAGGGCCTCTGTTAAAAATGTAAACACTTTATGATTACAATTCATTATTGGTTCAGCTTATTGTATAAGTCACCCTGCCCTCCCCTGCCCCGATTCCTATAATCCCTTTACTGATTTCCATGCAGTAAGCTCTAGAGGAAGAAGGGGGCATGCTAAGATAGGCCTTGAATGGAATGGGAGGAAGAATAACTTCATGAAAAATGGATCGGACCTGGAACTCCTTGGCCCAGTCATTGGCTCCTTCCCACACTGAGCTCTTGATCAAAGAGACCCACATGGTCCCTAAAATAAGACAGAATTCTGTCAAAGCTCTTGAATGCCCACCCCAGGCCAAAGGGAAGATCCTATTGCTGAAGAAACCATAGAAAGTCACTGCACAACACCGAGAGTCCCTGCAAGATCCAAAATGGCAACCTGCCCCCAGACACTAGCATATGCAGTGCTGGAAGGTGCTACGTAAGCGACCAGGGGAAATTGGCTAATAATATTTGGAGAAAGCAGAGACCACTGATATACAATGCAGACTGTTGCCATGAAAATGCTGAACACACTGCCACCTGGGAGAGATCAGAGCCAAGAAGTGATCACTTGGGCAATAGAGGAGCCATAACCTGGGGGGGGAGGGTAGTCAACAGCTTTCAAATTGGCCAAGAAATCCATTCAGTGTCAAGGAGCCCTTAACTGGAATTGGGACTAAGGTCAAATCTTGTGGGAACCAAAAACTTGGGCCCCCGAGGAGAAACTCCCATTACTAGAGAACCCCAGAGAGGCTAATCCCAATAGAATCTCACCAAATTAGAAATGTCTGTCCATTTAACCCATATTGACCTCACTCTCCAATGGAGATCTTGTTTGTTTGTATTTTTCAGAAGGCAGTGAGAGAGCAGAGGTCATTCCAACTCCACCAAGAGCTATAGGCAGAGGGCTGACATCCTAGCAAGAGACGAACCACCTCAGGCTTATCGTGTAGCCCCCAAATGAAACCCTTGAGAGATTGATGGGAATAGCAAGAGATCTATCAGCACAGCTAATCAGTCAACCCAGGATAAGTCAGTATGACAGACACCAACAATTTCTAACATGACCTAAAGCAGAAGTACAGAGGCAATAAAGATCTCAACAATAAAGCAGTCTTAAAACTCACCCACCATGACTCAGAGAACTGAGTGGAAGAGGGGGCAGAAAGAGTGTAAGAGTCATGATGGGGGAGAATATCCAGAGACATTGACCCCCTCAGCAACAATATACAAGGTGGGGGGATGGGCAACCTGGATGCTGGTTATGCTATCCATAAGCTCCTACCCCATGGAACGATCCAGTATGCCCACTGAGGAGGATACCCAGTGGATTGGGGATGGGGATGAGGGAATCAGTGATACTTACTAATACAATGTATCTAATTTTGGACAATGAAAATATCAATTCAAAAACTGTAAATACTTCATAGATTTTTTTGTCTTAATCTATTAGATTTTACTGGCTAACCTTTATACTAAAAACTGTTTTCCTAAAGGTATAAAAACAAGACTTGCAAAACTTACCACACAGGATAGTTATACAACATAAGAAGTTCAATCTAGTTTCTCTGCATAAACAAACTTTTTGTTATTGGTGTCATTGTTATCACACACGATCTTTCTAATTCTTGCAGAAATGATATTAAAGAGATTTTTCTCAATTTATGGTTGAGAGAAAGCTAGACATTTCTCAAGCCTTCAAAGTTACCTTGAAAAGAAAGATAACTTTCCAAGGTCATACACAGAGTTGGAGATGAAGATGGGTTGATTCCTCCCCAGCCTGATGTTCAGGCCTTTAGTATGTTTTTGTTTTGCTATGCTGATTCCCCAGGGAGAGCTTAGTTTCCCAAGAAGGAGATGGGCATGATTCTTGTCTCCCAGGCAGCACTCTGTGCAGAGTCAGCGACAGGATGAATGGCTTCTAAGTGCTTGGGCATGAACTGGTAAGAGTTGATCACATCCCAATATGGATGCCTGAGGCTATCTTTGCCAAGATGGAAGTCATTCTGGTAAAGAATCAAAGGATATTAGAGTCGTGACCCCTGAAGGCCAGCGCTCAATGAGCAAGAAGCCCTAGCTTCCCAGGCTCCAAGAAGTTAAGCAGATGAGTACCAGCCTGAAGAGAAACCTAGGACATCTTCCCAGGAGATGCCTTTGGCTAAGGCTGTGGCATTGAGTGTCCTGAAGGGAAGCATGGATTCTTGGTCCTCTTGGCAGGGGCAAGCCCTGGTGTCTGGGCTGAGGCTGAAATGTATGCTCCACATCTGGCACTGGGGAGTTGAGGAAGGCTGATGTGGTCAGCAGTCGGGGGAGCAAGGCCATTTCAGGGCGGTTAAAGTGCAGTAATCTGAGTACAGCGGAGTCTGACTCATCCTCCACAAGGGGAGCTCCCACTTGGGTGGAACCTGACACCTGAGCCCATCTGTGGCTTTGCCCTGGCCCAGCCCTGCTCTGTCCTGTCCAGCACAGCTCAGTTGAGCCAGGCCAGGCCAGTCCTCACAGGGCTTTAGCCCAGAGGAACTGAACCTATGCTGCAGAGCCAGGAGCTCTGAGCAAAAGCAGTGACGTCAGCAAGGGTGGGATGCGGTGTGGACACAGTGCCCTGAGCTGGTCTCTGGATCACTGTGTCCATTCGTGAATCCTTAGTGTGTGAGATTGCTTCCTGTGATCTTGTTATGAACAGTTATGCATGTATTTGTGTGAAGCCTGAATGTATTGTTGACACGCCAAATTTCATTGGTTGATTGAAAAACAGCCATCACTAAGGGCTTTAAAAAATTCCCCTCATGTCCAAGTTCTAGACTAAAGGCTTGGGGGATTTAGCAAAGTTAAAGAAATTGGCTCTTACATTCAAGGTATACATTCAACCCCACAGCACACACTTTTCTGGGGGAATAGCACTTACTGCCCAGGATTGTTTGTGTGGGTCATGGGATAGCATGCAGAGAACAGTGGTCATGCTGCTTTGGTACCCAGGGCATTGACTCCAGTTGGCTAAGATCTGGGGGTGTAACAAGTGCACTAGGGTTTACCTCCCTATTTCAAGTATTAACACCCTTTGATAGATATAATCAGAATGCATATTTCCAGGCGATAGTGTAAATGTCAATATTTCCTTATTTCCCATTCTTGGCAAAACCACAGAACCATAATGTGTTGGGATAACTGGCCTCTGGTCCTTGTGGCCTCCTGGCCTTCCCCTTTTCCAGGGCCATCTTACTGTCCGGTCGCACTGTGCAGGTTCAGGGTAGATGGAGGGGGAAAGGAAGTGGAAATACGCTACTACACATGGGCTAATCTCTCTTCCCATGTTGCTCCATGAAGGAGGAAGCAATGGAAGTGTGGAGGAGGCACTGAAATCTTACAGACTCCGAGACGTTTAACAGGCCCTTCAGAGGGCGTTGCAGTTACCATTTCATTGCTGACACCAATACCTGACCAGTAGCAGCTTATGGGAGGAAAGAGGTTATTTCTGGCTTTCAGATAGCAGGGGAAGTTTGACTATGGCAGAATCAGCTGGCTCACTTCATCATGATTCCACAGCAGAGAGACCACTGCCAGCGCCTGCAGACATGAATAGCCAGAGCTCAAGCTGGCCCTGTACACTTAGTAGGGCTAGACTCATGTTCTGTCCTCAGGGACATACCTCCTCCAGCAAGGTTCCTTAAGTAGGAAACTTAATCAAAATTTCCCAAGGTGATGGGGAACATACATTTAAATTCAAACTACCACAAAGGTAAGATGAGATATTTGTGAAGATTGTCAGAACAGGAAATGGACAAAATGAGAAAGGAAGAGGAGGAGGAGAGAGACAGACAGTCAGAGAGGTGGAGAAACCCACAGAGAGAGCAAATCATGCCCGATTACCAAATAATGCTCTGATGACATATCTGAAGGTGATGCCTGTGGTATCTTATCTATCTGTATAACACACAATCTCGTCATGAGATCCACACACAGATAGACCATCATAACCCTTCCCTGGTGTGCTTTCTGTTGTCCTCTGATAAAGTCCAAGAACACGCAAATGTCTTCATTCATCTGTGTTACCATTTCAAGATAAGTTTAGAAAGTACCTCAAAGTCCACTATTAGATATTTGATGGCATCTCACTCCATAGCAGAGAGAGTTTCTGGAGAGAGTTTTAAGGCAGTCCACCTAAGGAGTTGTCATTTTAGTTTGAAAACTTACAGGTTAGCTTTAAGCCTTGATATAAAACTCTGGCCCTTATCTTTTTCCCAGTTGTTTTTAAAAACTCAAAATCCACCAGCTGTAAGCCTCAGGATATATTAGAAGACACCGTTAATGAAGTAAAAAGGCTTTGCTTGCTAACTCCTTCTCTGCTGTGTGTGCAGGGTGGATAGTCATCTGCCAGTGAACATTGACTCTGGATTTGGTTTAAAGAGAATGAAAATAATACATGTTTGTTGTAGTGACCAACTTCATGGTAGTCAGAATGACCTTGGGTTTTGTGGGGGAAATGCCATGAAAAATTTCAGAAAGGGTAACCTGTCTGTGGGTTCCATCCGTTTAGTGAGAGAAGGTTTTAGTATTCTACTTGGGGTGGCTTTGTGACACCCACAGAAAATTCAGGGAACATGGATGGTTATTGTGCCCAGCTGCAAAGCAGCTTTCTCGATGAATATCCTCCATCTTCCATTGGTCAGTTCCAAGAATCCTCTGGCCAGCATGTGTTGAGTGAGGACCCTCCCTGTGAAATTGAATGAAGCTTCCATTCACCTGGAAATTGCAAAGGATGCCAAGAAATTGGCCAAGAGAGACTGCCTGGAGCACCCCGGCTTCTTAGAAAGCAAAGTGGCCCATCTTCATCTATCACCATAAATGGCCCGAACTTCTTGTGTCTTCAGTCTGCGCCATAATATTTCATCCGACTACCCATTTGTTACACACACATTCTGAAAGCAAATGATGTTGATGTAAATAACTTGGGAAGCCTTGTTCCATCTGTTGGAAATGTGCAGTAGTTGCTTCTCCCCCTGTCTAAACTGGGGCAGCTACTCTCAGGCACGTTTGGGAGGTAAATGAACTGTCTGGATGCTTTTCTTGGCAGTCGCTCTTATTAGTGGTAGTAACAAGAACATGAGGAAGACAGAAAATGTTTACTTAAAGTCATGGCCAAATGGCGAGGGAGAGTTAAGATAAATCATAAGCTGTCACTGATGACAACCTCAGACTGCTACTAGTTCACTCCTGTTTATGGAGTTTCACATACTGCCTTTACAGTGTGAGTTTAGCCAAGTCTTATTGGGAGGAGTAGCTAATTATGTATATGTCCATGTTAGA
>PVHP010005358.1:0-12802 GCA_004024765.1 Zapus hudsonius
CTTCCCTCCCCTCCTCTCCCCTCTCCTCTCCTCTTTCTGTCCTCTCTTCTGCTCTCCTCTTTCTCCCCTCTCCTCTTTCTGTCCTCTCTTCTTCCCTTTCTCCCTTCCCCTCTCTCTTTCTCCTTGCAAATAAATAATAAAATTATTTAAAATAAAAACAAAATACTTCAGGGTGTATGGCAGATGCCCTGGCTCTCCGTTCCTAAACATTTTAGGTAACCCCACTTGGGAAAAGTAACATTAATTTTGCACACAGAATTTAATAAATGTTTATGTTGAGTGTCATGTTTATGTTTATGTTGTTGCTGAGGGGGTAATGTCTCTGGATGTTCTCCTCCACCATGGCTCTTAAACTCTTTCTGTCCCCTCTTCTGCTTACTTCCCCGAGTCGTGGTGGGTGAGTTTTAAGTCTGCTTTATTGTTGAGATCTTTATGGCCTCTGTACTACTGCTTTAGATCGTGTTGGAAATTATTGGTGTCTGTCACACTGGAAATTTCACCTCTCCATTTTTGAGGTCTCTTGTAACATTTTTCTAAAAGTATTCAGGATAGTTATTTTACAGAATGTCCCATCATTGTGATTTTGTTCATATTTTCATTATACCTAGAAGTAATCATTTTTGTCAAAAATACCATAAAAGTGATGTTGTATATTTTTGTTGTATCCTATTAGGATTCACAGATAATCAGGCTCCTCATCGTTAGTGATGTTCCATTCAGTTATTTGGTTAGGATAGTGTTAATCTGAAGTTATCTGTATAGTTATCTTTTGACACCATGTGAATGGCCAGGTTCTCAATAACCTAGTAGTGGAATTATTTACTAATATGATCCTTGCTGTAAGCAGTGATTTTGCTGGAGGTGAAAAATGAAGAATTTCTAATTCTTTCATTTCTAAAAGTTAAAATTCCCTATAAAACATTAGAATATTTTAAATTATATTTTATATACTGATAAATAAGGAATCAGTTCAATTATTATATTTGTATTAATAGGTTATACCCTCTTTATCCGCTTGACCTGTCTCCTGTTACCTGAGGACCCTCCTCAGTGTTGTTATGGTATTCACTGTGGGATCATGAAGTCCTCAGTCAGTTCCTATGGAGTAGTGGGTGGGGGGAGACTGTTCATGCAAAGTTTTACTTAAACTTTGGGATTTGGAGTTGTGTCTTTCCAGGAACCAAACAAAAATTTGGGTGTTTTTACTGAGAAAGCAAAAAAATTAGCAAACAGTTGTTGCTTTTGTACTTTTTTTTTCTAGAATCTGCACTGTTCTTTATCCCCATGGCACATGTGTGAGCATGTATCACCCACTAGTTGCATTCTAAGTGCTAAGTTACCTCATGTGTCTAGTGAGTACCATATTGGACAGTACAGGTAGAAAAAACTGCCACCATTGCAGAAAGTTCTAGCAAATGGTACAGATCTTAGAACAATTCTCAAGTTTCCTCAGAATAAAATATCAAACCCCATGGGCTTTGGGATGAGATTAGGATGGCCCTAATTTCCTGAGTTCACCATGAAATGTTATTACTACAATGACTTAGGCTGTGATTGGAGTTCTGGTCTAGCTATGAATGTGAGATGAATGGGTAAGTTCCACTGTTGTTTCTACAGCTAGAATGAAAATTGTCCAAGTCTAGTCTTTGTAAGTATTTCTTTTTTGAACAGAATTCATTTGAATATTTGCTAGCTGTAATGATCCATACCTGTAATCCCAGCACTCAGGAGGCAGAGGCACAAAGATTGCCACATTTTTGAGGCTGGCATGATTATACATAGTGAGTTTCAGACCAGAGCTATATAGTAAGACCTGTGTGACAAAAACAATAAATTATATTCTTCTTGTAGTATAGATTATAGGAATAGAGAGACTAAATTTCATTTGACAGCTCTTTCTGTATTTGACTTTATTTTCTTCATGATAGTATGAGACACACTCATGTATTTCTCCTCATCCATGGGCCTGTTTCATCTGGGCTGATAAAGTCATTTTGTTTTACCCTACTGCACCTCTTCCAACATCCATAGTACAGGAAGAAGAGATTATTAGTGGCAGATCTGAAGTGCCATATTCTTAGCCCCAGTGTATTCCACACTGTAGCAGCCTCTCTGTGGTTAGGCTAAGGACATCCCTGCCACCTGCTATTCTAAGAGCTCACCTAGAGGTGCTGGCTCTGAGTCTGCACCTAACTGCTTCACAGTCCACAAAACAAGGCCCAGTAGTGGACTCTTGCTTGTGATATTATAGATGCTGACAGAATAATCATATAGAGAATGTTTTATATGGAATGTATATTGAGTCATTAAAGAGAGATGAAGGTTGAAAGTCCACAGCGTGGAGCTCCAAATGCGGCTACTTTCACATATAAGACACTTTATTTGCCCTGGCACTCTCAGGTGAGATTTTTGGGTAGCTCCTTAGTCCCTAAAGGAAATGATTTTCATGTCAAAAGATAGATCTCTATGAAATTTGTCATTCAAACATGGATAATGTCTTCTGGTGAAGACTTGTCTCCATCAGAATTCACTGCTTAGAAGTAGCCTTTAGAATGCAGCAATGTCCATCCGATTATGTGCAAAGAGCCCACCTAACCCCAAGCCCATCGTAGGATTTTACTATGATCCCAGAACGCTGGAGGAGCACAGTAAATATGTGCAGAGTACACAAATCCATCTTATGGACAAAACTTTGCCTTTAGCATGACAAAATAGAGGCTAGCTTTAAGAGGCTCGGTACATCTTTGTGGTTATCTGTTCCTCACTTTCATGAAGTCTCTTCTCAGGAAAGACCCCAGTGTCACAGATGGTGAGGGAGAAAGACACGTGAGCACATACCCATGACTGTTTGTGTAGCCAATGTCCGCTGCTTAACATCTGACACCATAAAGCAAGGTAGCAAATGCAGCCCTGGCACAGTGCTTGTGACACCTTTCTTCAAGCTCATACCTCATCTAAAGCTTGTTGCTCCATTTACAAGGTATGACACCATGCCCATTACTCTATGTTTTCTGTTTCAGTCATGTCACAATTCTCTGCCTCAAAATGAAGAAAGTAAAGGGATAAAAAATTAACATATGGCTGGGAGTGGTGGCACACACCTTTAGTCCCAACACTCGAAACACTGAGTTCAAGGATAACCTTGGTCTACAGAGTTAGTTAAAGGTCAGCCTGGGTTAGAATGACACCCTGCTACCTTGAAAAAATTTTAAAAAAAAGAAAAAAATGACAGATGCATAGAACAACAGGTGGCATATGATGAAGCCAAGACAATTGCCCTAGCACATTTCAGGAATTTATTATAAGTGAATTTTTACAACTTGGCCTTTTTATTACTATTTTCAGTTGTTGCTCTCAAATGTGAGTGTTCTCAGGTCATCTTTGATGAGGAAGGTGTGGGAACACAGGGACTAAAAGCAGGTCAGGACTCTCTAGTGAATGATACTGGATAAAAAGAACACTGTGGCACTTGTTAAAAAGGTAAGGCAGGGCTGGAGAGATGGCTCAGCAGTTAATGCACTTGCCTGCAATGCCTAACGACCCAAGTTCAATTCCCCAGTAACCCACATAGAGCCAGATGCACAATGTATCTTGCAAATAAATAAATAAATAAAAAGAAAAAAGTAAGACAGACTTTATTCAGCATCACCATGATTGATACAGAGGCTACTATTACAGAATTTTGTAGTGTGTGTAGGAGAGATAGGGACTAATGGATGAATAATTATTAAGAGGAGACATCAGGAGTAAAGGGAAATTCTAGCTATGTTGACCTTACAAAATTCTTGCTGAAGGCAGGCCATGGTGATCAGACATCAACTGGGGCATGGCAGGGGATTAGGAATACCATCAGATATTGAGAGGAATCAGGTACCAAGGATGGGAGGTTCTGGCTAAATCAACTAGTGTCATCCTTTTTTTTTTTCTGGTTAACATTTTTAAATTCTTTTTTACTCAAAATTAACAAGTGCATTTTATGTCCAACAGTACTTTGATACTTATAACTACTGTGAGCACTTTACTTATACATTCTGATGCCTAATACCCATTCTTGTAGCCATTCATGAAAATAATTTATAGTATATTGTTTATATCATAATCAACATACTCAGTCACATCTTGTCACCAGATACTTTAACTTTCTATAACTTTGGCTGACAGGGAAAGATAACTCAAAATATTTCCCAAATGGGTAGATATTGACTTTGGTTACCTCACAAGGAAGGAGAGAGCCCTATTAATTTACTATGTCAAAATGTTGAGATATGCAACTTCCACAAATAAGCAGTCATCTCCGGAAATGAGAAAATCTTGGACAGTGAGAGGTAGCATACATTATACCAATTGAAAGCAAATACTTCTCTCTCAAAGTCTTAGGGACATTCTTGATAAAGTCTAGTGATATAAAGACAGAAGCCTAAAGTCCAGGGCATAGATGGGAAGAGGATTCAAAGGAGCCTAACTCAAATTTGGTCAAATAAAGACTTTGTCACTATGCTAAGTCAGAGGAAGTGCTATTTTATTTGAGAGCATCACAAAAAATAAGATAGGGGTGAGAGAGATGGCTTAGCAGTTAAGGCATTTGCCTGCAAAGCAGAAGGACCCAAGTTCGATTCCCTAGTACCCACGTAAAGCCAGATGCACAAGGTGGCGCCTGTGTCTGGAGTTTGTTTGCAGTAGCTGGAGGCCCTGGCATGCCCAATTCTCTCTGTGTGTCTGCCCCCCCTCTCATAAATAAATATTTAAAAATACAAACAAAATATAAGATGGGGATAGAGAAGTGGATAAGTAGTAATAAAGTAATGTTAATGATAGAATCTCGTGTTGAGTACTGTAGATTTCTTTCATCCTTTCCTGTGTATCTGAATAGTTTCATAACAAAATATTAGGGACATCAAAGCAGTTTGGAGCAGAAGTAAGGCAACAACCAAGCAGGAGGAACCCATGGTCTGGTAACTGCAGGCAGGTGGGCAGTTGCTGGCATGTGCCATTTTCCAGAGGCCTGGCTGAGGGCATAAGCACATAGAATCCATTAACACCAACCTTTTGGGATCTGCTGCAATGTGGACCTGACTTCTGCATGAATGCCCCCCCTCTCCTTTTAGCTAGCTATTCCTTCTGCTTCGGGAAGGTGGTCACAACTTTCAGCCAGCAAGACTGCTATGGACCAAACTAATGCTTTCTATTTCTCTCCTTGTCTCCTCCCCTGGTACCTTTTAGAGTTGGTGTTGACCCAGATCAAGACCCGCCACCCAACAATGACAGCTTTCAAGTCTTACAAGGGGTAAGTCACAAAATGCTTCTTCTTAGGGAAGATATGATTTAAAAAATCACTATAATTGAGTGAGCATTTGCTCTATGCTTTTTGGTGGCTACTGGTATCCCTGTTGTATAGATTAGAAACTGAAGAGAGGGTGTGAGTGAGTCTCCTAAGGCCAGAGAATGAGAGAAAGTCATGTATTGCATAAGAAAACAGGCCAGGGGCAGCTGGATAGCAGGATAGGGAGACATTTCATCTAAACAGATCCAGGCCTGTCAAAGGATCTCCAACCCTACTCTCTCCCAGCACTGCTCCCTCAGCGCTCTAGCACCTGCAAAAGGAAGCAAGTGAGAGAGCTTGGTTAGTTTCTTGCACTGGAGCGTCCTATAAGTCTTGGAAGACCTGCAGGCTAGCAATGTTACCAGCAACAAAAGATACAAGTCAAATTATCTGGCAGTACAGCCTGAGGAATCCCCATTAAGTTTTGGGGGACCTCTATTCAGATGAATCTGGGTGCTTGACATCTGCCACTGAAAAGAATTTTAGGATAAGTCAAAGTGAAGGAAAGTTATCAAGTTTGTTGATTAAGCAAAACACAAGATGCAGTAGAAGAGAGTCGAATGTGGATGTTAGGAGACAAACACACGGAAGTGCCTCCTCGGTAGTTGTATATGTGATTTGGGGGCTTGGAAGCTACTTGATCGGCAACTAGGATTAGATATTAGGGACTGTATATGCTGGCATACTTACTTTTCTTATCCACAGAATGCCATCCTTGAAGACACAGCACAGGCTTGTAACTCAAGGTTGTCCCCTGTCCTCCACATGTACCACCCCCCAACACACATGTGCACACATGCATAAACATGCGTGTATGTACATATACACATGTTAAAAAAAATACTGCTGTCAGGCTGGAAAAAGTAGGCAGAATTCCTGTGTGGTTCCCCAGGATGTCCTTTAAATAGTGATTCATGGCCCTGCATAGAAATGGCCTTCTTCCTCCAACTCCTCCTTGTCTGACCTTCTCTGTCCAGAGATCTACTAAGAGCAAACTTGGGAACACACAGTGACCTTGAAAAGTGGGAAGCCAGAGAAATAAGTGGACTTCCAATTCATGGGTGAAAACCTGGGTTCTTGCAGTTTCCCTTGAAGTATATATCCACCTTCCATGCTCAGTATTATCATGAAGCTTGAATCAGAGGTGGGGAAAATCCAAATGTTTATCTTGTACTAGAAAAGAAAGAGCAGTCCTCTTGACCTCATTTTCTAAGTGATTTTCCTGAAAACAATAAACAAAGACAGTGATATTTGAAGGGAAGACTTTTTTGTACAATGAGGACAATTTTCTTTACTGATTCTGAAAGCCCAAGGTTCTAAACAGTGTCATAGATCCATCATTAGGGACCATTAATTCACATGGGAGAAGGGAGTGGACATTTGGCTGAAACCTTTGGCTCTGTGGGGGGAAGAATATTGTGGGCAGACTTCAATTTAGTAACGTGTCAAGTTTGACTCATTAGAAGGAAACAAGACCTGAATATGTAGTTGTTTTGTTCCTCTGGAGGTCTTGGTGACTTTTACAACCAAAACAAAAACATGCTCAGCTGGAAGCAAGCTGCCTGGCCCCAGGGGTGGCCTCTCATCCCCTTAAAGGGGAATTTTCATGCCAGACCAGACACAGCTGAGATTTCTGTTGACCAGACATGCAGCCACATCATTCACTTCCTTCCCCAAGTTTCCAGAGGAGCATTTGTTGATGAGGCCCCCTTGCATGACTCCAGCCTTTATCATATCAACAGGTCCAGTGAACAAGCGGATGTTAGTGGAATGTGGAGGGAAGGAAACTGTAGTTTCTTTCTTTCTCTCTCTCTCTCTCTCTCTCTCTCTCTCTCTCTCTCTCTCTCTCTCTCTCTCTCTCTCTCTCTCTCTCTCTGTATACATATTCATGTGTAGTAAGAACTACTGAAAATAGCCATTTATAGTTGTATGAACATAAGACTTTGTGAGCAACTTAGATTCATTTGTTTCTGGAGCTTCTTCCAGTTTTCTTCTAGACTGAAATCTGATGCCCAGTCCCCAAATTTTTAACTTCAGTTACTGAAGTGACTTTCCTCAGATTAGTACTCTCTGACCCTGCTCCCCCACACCCACCCCTTAATTTGCCATTCTGCTTATTTTTGTTTTGAAGTAATTTTAACGTGCTCATCTACTCAGCAAGTGCTTATTGAGCATCTGACCTTCTTTCAGGCTCCTGGGAATAGGCCTGCAACAAAGAGTGTCTATCCCGAAAGTCTGGGCTTGATGACTTTGTGAAGTGATGAGGAGATAGAGGGTGTAGCAGGAATCATGGTGGAGGGCCTTATCTGCTCTTCCCCCAGGAAGCACAGGCCAATCCTTGCAATTCAGAATATCCCTGTGGCCCAGCAGCCTGGAAGTTAGGAGTGAGCTTACTAAACCTGCAGACTCCCAGGCCTCACCCAGCCCCACTAAGGCAGAATCTGCATTTTCAACTGTTCTATGAACATAAGTTTCATATGTTCTATGGTTTTGTTGTATGTATTGTGAAATGACCTGTGCTGAGCCCTAGAAAACTCTACGGACATTATCTCTGTGGTAACAGCAAAGACTTGGTTCTCTGGGTCTGTGGGTTACTTAGGGGGTTGCAGCGCGCATCAACTCCCCGTTCACCCACGGGAGCTGGGTGAGCAGCGGCTTGGAACAGCTGTGAGCCGAACGAGAGATGAGACTCTCGGGAGAATGCGGCAGTGGGCAGTTCTCATTTTATTGGATAGATAGCAGTTGCTTATATAGAGAAAAGTCAGAGGTAGAAGCATAGGAAGCAAGATCTGTGAGAGAATGTTGATGTCAGCAGAGGAAATGTAACCTTATTGTTTAGGTTTGTTATTTGCAGTTGGATTAAGTTAGGCTTTGAACTGCTTATCTTATTGGACAGCTGTGGCCTGCCTGTGGGCTGGAGTGTTTAGGATTGCTAAGATTTACAGGGGCCCTCGGACTTTTCCTCAACTTCCTTATCAGAAGGAGACAGTCCCAGAAGCCTGCCAGACTCAGCAGAACCCTACTTCCTCCATGCCACATTAGCAGGGTACCACAACTCCCCCTTTTTGTTTTTATAATGGAGCAGTGGCATCATAAGCCTCTATTATTTTAGGCAAGGTTTGATACTGTACTAAAACTTGATTGGTAGTGACCCGAGCGATATTGGTAATTTGCCGTTTGATAAACTCAATGATGTAGAGAGCTATGAGCAGCAGTGTTCCTATAGCAAGGAGTGGGCTAAGCAGTGGGAAGAGCCAGAAAGTCAAAGAAATAGAGAACAAAGGGATGGGGGCATTGGGAACATATAAGACTCATAAAAACAATATTTTCCCCCAAGTCCATGTCCCCCAAGTTCAGCAGTAAAGACATCTAGTGTCCTCTGGTTCTGGAGCACTGTTTTAGCAAGAGAAGTCAATTGTCTCTGGAGGTACTCAAGCTGTTCGTGGTTGACATCTCTGAAGTCTGGTGGGTCTGGGCAAGGGCAGCTCCTTGAATCCCCGAGGCTCCTGCAGGGAGAGCTCCATCGTGGCATACCAACCAGGAGGGATGAAAGTTTTTTCTGTTGGCAAAGGCTGGTCCAGAATGCTGCTTCATTTTCTGCAATCTGTAGGACAATCATATCTAAAGAGCATTAAGTAAGGGTGGAGGAATTCACACAGGTGCTGGAATGTCCTTCACACCATAGCAAGGCTAGAGCCTTGGCAAGTGGTCGCTGTAAGAGAAACACTGGAGAGGCATCTGACATCAGTGGGCCTGGAATTAAACAAACAAAGGTTATACCCATCCTTTGGCTAAAGAACTGGATATCGAAGAACCTGGGTGGAGAATAATTTTTTATGGAGACAAGGTATTTAAAAGTGATGTTCATAGTAACAGCAGTCATCAAGGGACTGGAAGGGGATTGTAAAAGAAGCAGTTTGAGGCATTTGAGTGGGTGGTAAAGGAAGAAGATCAGTGGAGATCAGCAGAGAGAAAACCCCACTGAGAGGAGAATTTTTGACCTGTATGGATAAAGCAGATGACATACATTAATAGTTATTTTTAATAACATCATATGTGTCACCTTGGGCAGCTGTGAGAAGGAATAAAACTGAAATTAGTAAGGCTGCTGAAAGAGTTAACTTCAAGGAAGCTAAACTTTTCCTGTTTAACAGCTGAAGGATTTTAAAGAACCTGTGAGAAAAGTCCTTGAAGATAAGATAAAGACCTAGAAGATAATTTCTAGCAGGGAGGAGCTTTGTCCTGGGAAACAGGCAGAACAATATAGCTGTAAGATAATGAACAAGCATGGCTTAAAAGTTACTTGTACTTTGAAGAAGTTATCTAGTTACTTTAACTCACATAGGATTTATAGTGAACTATAATATTTTACCTCTTAAGTCCTGCTTAATTGTATTTTGTTTGATAAATTTCTTTATTAGAACTATTTAAGGGTTTTGGAGATGAAACCCCACTTTTTCTTTGTATTCCATTAGTCTTTTAAGCCCTGTTAATTGGGTAAAAGAGCCGCTGGTCAGCTCTTGTATACACAAATATAGCTTGTTTTAATTTGTCCTAAATTTGAGCCTGTGATTTTGCCATTTGTAAGTTTAACATCTCTCACTTTAGGAAAGAGGATGATTTAGTACTTAAAACTGACATTTTGTGGTCGCTTTTTAAAGTATTGTGATCAGTCTTTTTGACAGAAATGAAAATTAATTTTCTTAATAAAATAGACCAAGCAAATACCTTTGGAAATTATTATATCTAGTATAGAAATTTATAATTAGAGCTTTTACCAAAATTCTGGAGTAGATCCTTTTTTTCCAAGAATGCCAAATGAGCAAAACCATTGATAAGTATCTCCAAATATTGAACAATCTGATCCTTAACATAGACTTATAAGTAAAACACTTTCTAAGGGTATTCTCCCCCCTTTTGTTTTTATAAACAAGCAGTGAGGGAAAGGATTTGTCTTGTAGAGGCTGGACCCTGGAGACCTCCAGGGCTGTATAGTAAAAGTTATCCCCCCTCAAAACGTGAAGGCCAGACTGATAGCATAAATGCTATTGGAAAAGAGGTTAAAATGGCCATTTTTTTCCTGAAGGGCCAAATGGCGAGCATACAGTTTTTTATATTGAGAGCATTTGTTATTTTGAAAGTAAATTTTGGGGGTTTTTTAGCTGTTTGCCCGTGTATCCTGGCTGGAGAGTGCTTGACTGAGCAAAGCTGCTGAGATGCCACAGCCCTAGAGGGAAGGGCGGGGCCAGGGGCTGCAGCAGCAGGGGCTGCAGCTTGTCGAGGCAGGGTGTGGGGAGCGAGGGTGCAACCTCTGCTCCTGGTGCACGCTCATCTAGCCAGCGCCTCAGGGAGGGTGGGGTAGGGCGCAAGTTTCTCCAGCACCATGGGCATAGATTTGGGCACAGGAGAGTTATCAGCACTTCTGTCTCGGGAGTTGACCTGTTTAATTTTTGGAATTATTGGTTCCTCAGGTACTGTGGGAATATATGGTGGCAAAGGTGGATAAATAGATCTGGGCACTAAAGGGTTAACATCAGCACTTTCGTCTGATCTGGGAACTGAAGAGTTAACATCCGTGCTTTGGTCCGAAAGGCTGGGGGGTGTGCCTGAGGTGTCAGCCTGCAGTTGCAAGAAAGGCTGTGAGGCTGGAGGAATTTGAGCTCCAGGACCTACAAATTTTTGCCGAATTTCCTCTGTCATTAGGTTATCCTTAGAGCTTTTCTCATCAGAATTAGCCTCATTTTGTAATTTAAGATCAGCTTCTGTTTTAGAAGGAGTTAGACATTGCCTGATTGCTGCTATTATTGGGAGAAGGGAAGGGAAAGGGGGCTTTCCTTCCTGGATCTCCTTGGTTCTAGCTAGATATGCTACATGGGTCCAAATTTCTGCATCATGGGAGTCACTAGCATTCATCCAGGGAGCTACAGAGAGCACTTCCTCCCAGAAGGAAGCAGCCTGTCTTTTGGAAAGGCCAAGTCCCTCTGACTTAAGAAGTGCCTTTAACTCCTTCACTGGAGAATTCTTCTGACGGGTAGAGGAGTTCACCATGATAGAAAAGCTATGAAACACCAAAGCCAGTGGGCAACGTTCCCTTATCGACCAGCAATAAGGGGGATTCCCCAAAAGCTCAGACGTAAGCCTGTCCGCAAACTTCAGAATACTGGTGGCCCCCTTAGTGGGATTTAAGTGGTCAGTACGTTGCCAGTTTTAATCAAGATAGAGATTAAGATAGAGTGGTCACCGCCAACACCCGGATGGGCGGTCGGGGTCAGTTCATCCAGCTAAGAGCCTTCCGTCCCTACTGGAGAGTAGCCCCAGTCAAGAGATATCAGTTGCTGCTTAGCCTTAGAAAAGTCCCTCGCGATGGCATGGACCGAAAAGAAAGTAAAGAAAAAAGAGTGCCAGCCCTCAAGAGTGTGGAGGCCAGACCCCAGATACCCTCCTGGGGCCAATGTCCCTTGTGTGAAGGGAGACTCACGTTCCCTGCGTATTCCAGAGATCCAGCTTCTCAGACTGTAGAAGGCGGATGCCAGCTGCGGTTTGCTGGGCGTCTGTCTGTCTTCTTTGGGGATCCGTCATCGACGTTGGGTCGCCAGTTCTGGGTCCGTGGGTTACTTAGGGGGTTGCAGCGTGCATCAACCACTGGAGCTGGGTGAGCAGCGGCTTGGAACAGCTATGAGCCGAACGAGAGATGAGACTCTTGGGAGAACGCGGCAGTGGGCAGTTCTCATTTTATTGGATAGATAGCAGTTGCTTATATAGAGAAAAGTCAGAGGTAGAAGCATAGGAAGCAAGATCTGTGAGAGAATGTTGATGTCAGCAGAGGAAATGTAACCTTATTGTTTAGGTTTGTTATTTGCAGTTGGATTAAGTTAGGCTTTGAACTGCTTATCTTATCGGACAGCTGTGGCCTGCCTGTGGGCTGGAGTGTTTAGGATTGCTAAGATTTACAGGGGCCCTCGGACTTTTCCTCAACTTCCTTATCAGAAGGAGACAGTCCCAGAAGCCTGCCAGACTCAGCAGAACCCTACTTCCTCCATGCCACATTAGCAGGGTACCACATGGTTCCTAGCTTTTAACCCTTTTATTACTAAGTGCTGAGACATCTGAGGCTTTTGACATAAGAAAGGTCCAAGCCATTGATTTGGTCTTCTGTTCTCTCTTAGCTTATCATGGGCTTGCTGTAACAGTCTTCCATAAAGCTCAAGGCTGAAAATGCTACAATTGACAGTTCAGTAGGCTAGAAATCTGGTGAACTCAGCTGGCTTCTCCACTTCAAAGCAAAGTCAAAGTGTGGAAGGGCTGGGTTCTGGAGGAGAAACCATTTGCAGGCTCATTCAGGTTATTGCTAAAACTCACTTCCTTTCAGTGGTAGTAATATTGGCTGATACTGGGATTTGGAGGGCTCCTTTGGAGAGATTTCAAGTTCTTGTGTTCTGGAACAAAGAATTGAGTAAACACACACACAGTTGTAGTAGAAAT
>PVHP010005358.1:12902-29008 GCA_004024765.1 Zapus hudsonius
ATGGAGGAAGTAAGGCTTTGCTGAGTCTGGCAGGCTTCTGGGACAGTCTCCTTCTGAAGGAAGTTGAGGCAAATTCCGGGGGCCCCTGTAAATCTTAGCAATCCTGAAAACTCCAAAGCCCCTAGGCAGGCCACAAGATAAGAAGCAGATCAAAGCCTAACTTATTCTAACTGCAAATAACAATAAGGTTTTATTTCCTTTGCTAACATCACCATTCTCTCACAGACCCAGCCTGGCTGCATATCCGAGAGCTAAGCAGCGCATCCCTAGATTGGATATAAAGCTGGATGTGAAAATAAAGTTTTGAGATCTGCCCACTGCCGCATTCTCCCGAGGGTCTCATCTCTCGTTCGGCTCACGGCTATTCCAAGCCGCTGCTCACCCAGCTCCCGTGGGTGAACGGGGAGTTGATGCGCGCTGCAACCCCCTAAGTAACCCATGGACCCAGAGAAATAGAGGTAATTTATTAAGAGATAGTATGCTTTAGTGAGGTATGGTGGCTCAAACTTTCAATCACCGTGAGTTTGAGGTCGGCCAGAGCTACAGAATGAGTTCCAGGTCACCCCGGGCTAGAGTAAATCCCTATCTCAGAGAGAGTGGGGGAAGAGAGAACAAATAACAAAAAGTTTTATGGGGGAAGCAGTTTATAAACAGGGTAGAAAGCTTAACAGTTCAAATGGCCTTATACAAATGTTATGAGGTTGTAAGCACCTAAGCCCCTCTTACCTCTGGATGGGCATAGAACACCCCAAGCCAGTGGCTTTCAGGTTCTTGTCTTATGACAAAAAATTGAAAAATGTAGTCATGAAGAAGGGCAAATTGTAAAAGATTTGTTTTAAGAGAGAGTAGAAATAACAGTGAAGAAAAGCTCCCAAGCTGATAAGGGTTCCCCCTCCCATCTTCAAAGGGTCCTGAGAGGGAAAATCAAGAGAAACATACAAGGAAACTTGGATTGAGTCTTTTTTATAATTTAGGCATTCTGTAGGGATGAGCCTCATTGCCAAGTTCACATATGTATGAAGGCCTTTATTGGTTGGTGAGCCCAGGAGGAGAGCACATACCCAGAAAGGGCCCATGAAAACTTAAGGAGGAAGAACTTGGAAGCTGTCTCTGATCACCATCTTGAAACAGACTGAACTTCACTTACAATCTTGCCAGGGCAGGGTGGTATCCATGTTCTTTTGGGTCTGTATTCCTAGGTGCCTTCCAGGTTATTAGTTGTTCTGGAATGCCTCTGTGCCTGTACTGGTGGTAATAACAGGCTTTAGCCTGCTAAATCTTCATGAGTTTCCTACCTTCCAGTTTGCCTACTTGCTTTTTTTTTATTTTATTTATTCATTTTCAAGCAGAGAGAGAGAGAGAGAGCGCACCAGGGCCACTACCTTGTGGGTCTGGCTTATGTGGGTTCTGGGGAATTGAACCCAGGGCCTTAGGCACTGGAGGCAAGTGCCTTAACCGCTGAGCCATCTCTCCAGCCCTGCCTACTTGCTTTTTAAAAAATATATATGCTGGTTTTGTAAGGCTTTCTGGACCTCCCTCTCCTTGCTGTTCTCCTGCCTCAACCTCCCTGCTCCTGCAGAGTTGCAGGCCCAGAAATATTTTGAGGAAGTTGAAGGACAGTGATTCATTTTTCATAACTGCTACTAAGCTGTTGAGAGACATAGCCCCTTCCTAAGAGGGCCCATTTCCTAGCTATTGTGAATAAAGCAGCAACAAATATGGCTGAGTAAATTTCTCTATAATAAAATGTAGACGTCTTAGGGTATATGCCCAGAAATGGTATAGCCAGGAAATATGGTAAATCTATTTTTAGCGGGTTGGTAAAATATTTTTATTTATTTGAGAGACAGAGGGAAAAAATAGACAGAGACTGAGTATGGGAATGACAGAGCATCCTGTCACTGCATACAAATTCCAGATGCATGTACCATCTTGTGCATCTGGCTTTACGTGGGTACCAGAGAATTAAACCCAGGCCATCAGGCTTTGCAAGCAAGTGCCTGTAACTGCTGAGTCATCACTCCATCCCTAATTTTAGTTTTTTTTTTAGAAACCTCCATACTCATTTCCCTAGTGGCTGTACCATTTTACACTCCTACCAACAGTGAATAAGGGTTCCTCCTTCCCCACACCCTCACCAGCATTTGTTGTCATTTGATTTGTTGATGATAGCCATTTTGATCAGGGTTAGAAGGAATCTCAAAGTTATTTAAATTTTCATTTCCCTTATGACTAAAGATGTTGAATACTTTAAGATGTTTACTGGCCATTTGTATTTGTTTCTTAGAGAACTCTCTGTTCATTTCTATGGCCCACTATTTGATTGTTTTGTTTGATTTTGTATTGCTTAATTTGAGTTATTTGTATATTCTAAATATTAATCCTCTGTCATATGTATAGCTGATGATTTTCTACCATTCTGTAGATTGTTGACTTAGTTGATAGTTTGCTTAGGTAAACAATAATAGCTTTTTAGTTTTCATGACATTCTGTTTGTTGATTGTTTTGTCTTATGACCTGAGTTACTAGAGTGCTAATTCAGAAAGTCCCTCCCTTTGCATTTATATTGGAGTGTTTTCCCTACTTTTCTCTCTAGCTAGTTCAGAGTTTTAGATCTTTTAAAAATATCTTTATTATTAATAAGTATATGCATTATATGAGCAAACCTTATAAATGTATCCCCATTTCCCTCCTCTCTGTCCCCTACCCACTGGCGTCCTTCCTTGGTGTACATACTGCATCTGTCCATAGGGTAGGGGGTTATGAACTGCACCAGAGGTAGCCAGTTTTTCATTCTTTCTTTTTTTTCCCTCCCCCATTGTGTATTGCTGCTGAGGGGGGCAATTTCTCTGAATATTCTCCCTCACCATAGCTCTCTTACAATCTTTCTGCCCCCTCTTCCACTTAGTTCTCTGAGTCATAGTGGGTGAGTTTTAAGTCTGTTTTATTATTGAGATCTTAAGTATCTCAGGATCTTTGCCCTGGTCTTACATTGAGGTCTTTGATCAACTTGCAGTTGATATTTGTGCAGGGTGAGAGAAGAGGGTCTAGATCCATTCTTCTACATGTAGATACTTGTTTCCAAGCACCACTTGTTGAAAATGCTTTCTTTTATCCAACATATGTTTTGGTCTCTGTCCAAAATCAGGTGGCCAGGCTGCAGAGGTGGCTTGGTGGTTAAGTGTGCTTCTTACTCAATCATGAAGGTCTGGGGAAGGAGATAGGGAGGGCTGAGACCTCTGGAGTTCGAATCTCCAGAACCCACATAAACAGCTGGGTGTGTCCATGCACATCTGTATCCCTAGTACTGTGGGCAGTGGAGACCTGAGCATCACTGGAGCTTGCAATTGACAAGCTCTGAAACTAGGTTTTCCCAAGGAAGTAACAGGCTGGGGAGTGATCTCCAGCTGCTTCAGGAAAACCTAAGAGGAGTCAGATCAGCATATATACATTCTTATACCACAACACAGATGCTACACACATATGTAAAAAAGGAAAATTGACAAAACTATATAATAATAATAATAAACTATATAATAAGGTAAATAAAGTTATTGTAGGAAAGGGGGAGGAACAGGTGGCTGTAGTTACTTGAACTTATACATGGATTTTCACATTGGTCTTTGTGCCTGTTTGTGTCACTACCTAAGTGGGTTTTTTTGTGGTGCTGGAAATCGAACCCAGAGCCTTGTACATGCTAGGGAAATGCTCTGCCACTGTGCCTAGAATCATCTTCTATCTTGGGTTTCTCTGGTACAGAGGTTATTATTGCCTTGGGAAATATATTGCCTTTAATCACTTACCCTAGTCCTTTTGGATTGTCTGTATTTTACCTCTGTTTTTGAAAACTTCAAAAGCCAAATTTAAAAATTAATTTGGGGCTGGAGAGATGGCTCAGTAGTCAAGGTGCTTGCCCACAAAGCTTAATGATCCAGGTTTGATTCCCCAGTACCCTTGTAAAACCAGATGCACAAAGTGGCACATGCATCTAGAATTTGTTTGCAGTGTCTAGAGGTATTGGAGTGCCCATTCTTTCTTTCTGTCTGTCTCTGGCAAATAAATAAATAAATAAACATTTATTTATTTATTATTTTTTTAAAAATATTAACTTGTAGTGTCTAGTGTCCTTTTACTTTTTTTGCAGTTTCCTCCTAATGTCTGAAGCAGATCAATTGATGAAATAAAGTACCCAGCAAAATCTGGCCTTAGAAAAAATTTAATAACCTTAATTTATAGTAAATGGAGTTATGCATATATGTATATACATTTTTATACACACTATTTTTCTTTAAGTTGTAGCTTTCAAAAATTATTTTGTGACTTTACTCAGACTTTCCGTAACATGCTTGAACTGTCTGCATTTGTTCTCACTTCAATTTTCCTTTTGTAACAATCCTTTACCTTCAGACAAAACTACCTTCTAAAATCTTTTTTATCTAGAACCATTTTCTTTTCCCTATAATCTTCTTTAACAAAGAATATTTTATAGCTTCATCTTTTTCTTTCTTGATGACTCCTTCGTGTCTTATTTGTCTTTTAAAAAGATTTTTCTTGGGCTGGAGAGATGGCTCAGTGGTTAAGGCACTTGCCTCCAGTGCCTAAGGCCCTAGGTTCAATTCCCCAGTACCCACATATGCCAGACCCACAAGGTGGTGGCCCTGGTGTTCTCTCTCTCTCTCTCTCTCTCTCTCTCTCTCTCTCTCTCTCTCTCTCTCTCTCTCTCTCTCTGTATTTCTCTGCTTGAAAATAAATAAATAAAATATTTTAAAAAAGATTTTTCTTAATAAAATACCTATATTCCAATGAAAACAGAGGATGACCTATCTGTTCACATGATGTCTTTTATGAATCTAAGCAGACCAAGCCGGCAGCAATGGCTTGCCTTTTTAATGACTGCTGTTTTTCCCCTTTAGTTTGCTTCTTAGGTAGGCTTGGCCAAGATGAGGACATTGAAAAACTTATTTTTCAAAAGAGATATTTTTTTACAAAGAGAGGTATGGAAAAGGAGAGTTGATAGGCAAACAGACAATAGTTTCTATACCTAATGCCATAATTGCAAATTAAAATCTTCCTAAAATTTTTATATTTATGCACACACATACTCACTTCAGATTAGGCATGCCAAAAATAGCTTTAAGCTAGGTGTGATGGCTTATTACCTTTAATCCCAGCACTCAAGATGATCACTATGAGCTCAAGACCAGCCTGGGCTACAGAGTGAGTTCCAGGTCAGCCTGCACTAGACAGAGACCCTACCTCAAATAATTTTAGCATGCAGTAAGCTTGAAAAATGTAAAAATGAAATAGCCATAGATTTTGCTATGCAGTTATTTTCAGGAATTTTAAGGGCATATTGAGTTTTGTTCCAGGGTATATAAGTCATAAAATAATAGAGAAAAAATTATCTTGAATACATATGCCACAATTATGTCATACCAGAGTATATTTTTAATTTGTAAAAGGTAGAAAGTTTATCTGTTTTTAAGGTGTAAGAAAGGTCCAGTGAAAGCAAAAATGAGCAAGAGGTGAAGACTGTTTTGTAGACATGTTAGTATTTTTTTCTGTTTAAGAGATTAAATAGCAGGGCTGGCAGCTGAGACAATCTTCTTTTTCTAAAGGCCTCAATGAGTCTTTTGAGAAATATGGCAGGGTTTTCTCCATTACTTCAGTGAAATTCTCTGATATTATTATTAATGTTTTTTTTTTCAAGGTAGGGTCTCATTCTAGCCCAGGGTGACCCAGAATTCATTATGTCGTCTATGTCGTCTTGGGGTGGCCTCAAACTCATGGGCGACCCTCCTACCTCTGCCTCCTGAGTGCTGGGATGAAAGGAGTGAGACACCACATTCAGCTATTCATAGGTTTCTTAATACAATTTTTCATCACTGGGAGGAGGTGGAGATTATCCTTACCTTACATCTATGGGTCCTTTGGGGTACTGTAAATTCCAAAAAGTGTTTTCCTGATCTGGGAAGGTCTGCATTTGAGGCTGTCAATGGAATTTTGAGCAAGTAATCCTTCTGTTTGTCTCTTAGCTTCCTGCAAGATCCTTTGTTCCTCTGCAGGAGTACAACAAGTAGATTTAAGATCCTTAAATATTTTTGTCAAGCATCCCTGTCACCCAGATTATATTTGGGATAGACAATGTTAAAGTAAAATATTAGCTTCTTTTAAAAAATATTTTTATTTATTTATTTGCAAGGAGAGAGAGGGGGGAAGAGAGAGAGAGAGCCCACCATGGCCTCTAGCCACTGCAAAAGAACTCCAGGTGCATGTGCCACTTTGTGCATCTGGCTTTACATGGGTACTAGGGAACTGACCCTAGGTTATTTATTTATTTATTTATTTATTTATTTATTTATTTATTTATTTATTTATTTTTGCAGGCAAATGCCTTAGCCGCTAAGTCATTTCTCCAGCCCTAGCTTCTTTTTCTTTAAGTGTTGGGACCAAACCTATTTCAGTTATTAAGGATGTGTTAAGGATTATAGCAGGGAATCTGAGGGAACTGAATTGTCCAAATGGAGAGACAAGAAATAGAGGATTTATGGGTTGGGGATGACATCCATCTGGACCAATTGCAGAATCCTCAATAACAAGCATAGGTTGTCCCCTTTCTCTCCTGCTTCATCATGTTAAGCTAAGAAGACCTGATGGGTTGGGCATTCTCCATTTCTGTTATGCTACTAGGCATTCCTGATGAATTGAGTTTAATTTATGAAACAGTTAGAAACCCTGGTTTGAGCCTCTAACCCTTTTTGGGTTTCTCACATCAGCCAACATTTGAATGAATCACTAGTGTTGTCTCTCCCAGGGTCCATGTCCCCTTATAACTTTGGGACTGGGATGTAATTCCCTGTTATGGACACACCTAGAGGTTTGTTTTGTTTTTGTTTTTGTTTTCCTACCATGATGGAACAAGATATCTCTCCTAAGAGGCCAAATAGTTATTTTCTTTCCTATCTTGAAACAAAATCTCTTTCCTCGGACACTATAAAAAGGTTCAAGCTTGGTGTTTAGAAGAAAAAAGGCTTGCCTACAAGCTTTTTTCTGATTTCTGTCCTGGTTAAATGTGCAAATGTTGCAAGGTTTGAGAATGATGGAACCTCTCAAGCCAGTGACTCTTGAGTTTGTTGTTTTGTGATTCTCAAAGAATTAACAAGTGCTGACATGGCAGAAAGGCAAGTTTAACAAGATTTATTTAAGGAAATAGAAAAGCAGAAAGCTGAGTTGAGAGAGGTTTGAGAGGGTAGTCTGGTGACTTAGATCAGGGTTTCTTAGTACTTCAAGGATGTAAATCAACCATAAATGTGGGATTAGCTTTACTGGTTAAATGTAAATGCATATAGAGGATCTTGATTGGTTGGTGAGTCAGGGTGAAGAGTACAGACCCAAAATGGGCCTACCAGCATGAAAAAAAAGCTCCCCAAAAAATTCCTGGGTGGCTGGAGAGATGGCTCCATGGTTAAGGCACTTGCCTCCAGAGCCTAAGGACCCAGGTTCAATTCCCCAATACCCACATAAGCCAGATGCACAAGTGGCACATGCATCTGGAGTTCCTTTGCAGTAACTAGAGGCCCTGTGGCACCCATTCTCTCCCTCTATCTCTGTCTGTATCTGTCTGTTTGCAAATAAATAATTTTTTTTTAATCCTGGAAGGAGGAGAAACCAGGAAGTTGCTCCTGGTTGCCATCTTCATGAATGAGATTTTAGGTTCAGACTAGAGTTCTCTTCTAGTTTCACCAGGGCAGACTGATGTTTGTGTTCTTTTTTTTTTTTTTTACAACAAAGCAGTTTATTTGTGATCAGTGTTTGAGACTCTATACATCCTTAACAAATTTAATTGTACATAGTCTGGTATTCTCTTAAACTTTGAGCTGCTAGACTTATTTCCCTAGAAGAAAAGGGCTGGTATAAATTATTTTCCAGAAATGAGGTACCGTTTCACAGAACTGGGTTTTTGTTGTTTGTTTGTTTTCAAGTTTTAGAGAACTAAATTTATATTTGTTAAAATAAAAAAGTAGGAAAGGTGTTCTTTACAAATAATTTTGATCAAGTATGTGTTCAAAGAAAGCAGGATAAAAAGGCTTTTTCTCTAACATTCTGCATTGTACTGTATTGTTGTTCAATAGGAATGAGCTTCTGTCATTTGCTAAAAGAATGAGTAGTCGGGTACAGGATATGTTGGGAATTTCATAACGGGTAACAGAACCATTCTCTTGGGCAAACCATAAGCAGGGGCATCTTTGCTATAACCATATGGTGTTCCATAACCTGGAGCTATGTAACCAGGAGCAGTGGTAGCCCCCACAAAAGCTCCCCTTGTCAGAGTTCCTCTTCCTCTACCTCGAACTGCCTGGACTGCTGCAGACACAGCTGTATTCACAACACCCTTTGCCTGAGGAGTAATCTTCTTTTTCTTATTATTTGCTGCATTGGGTCCAGAAAACAGCTTCTCCAGGGCAGCTAAAGCTGCACTTGCCTTTGCTACTTTCTTATTTGGATCAGCACCTCATTTACACATTGTTCCACTTGATATTTCTCTTCTGTCAGTTTCTGAATCTGAATAGGAAGATTATCTGCAACCATATTTAACAGAGTCTGTGTGGGTTTATCTTTGCACATTAAAACAAGTTCTAGATCCATATCGTCCTTAATCAACAAGCCTTTTGCAACCAGGCCAATCCTCATTACACCACATAATGTCCGACCACTTTGATCCTTAGAATAACTGTTTTCCACAGCCTCAACTTTCTTCACTTCTGTTTCACCCTCAGTTTTTGTGCCTTTGTTTGTTTCCTCCAACCAATCTGACACATGTTTCAGAGCACACTCAACCATGGACACCATATTTTGAACAGCTTCAAGTTCCTCTGGAGAAGGTAGAGATTGTTGAATGTTTCACCATAACATGGCTATCATCATTGGCAAACGATCAAATAGATCTCATGGTTTCCTATAGAATTTTAACTTCTTTTTCTGATCCTTTCCTCTCTTTCTTGTTGTCTTCACTAAACACTGTTTTGTATGAGTTTGTGTTCTTTTGTGTCTCTAACAAACTACCCACAAAAAGCTACCTTGTTCCTAATCTCTATCACAAATGGGCTGTCTTTTTCCTTGCCTTCACATTAAGAGGAGTTACTTATTATCTGGGAGTCTAAATCCATACCTTAGGGATGGTATTGTCTATAGTAAATTAGCAAAAATGGCAAGGAAAATGGAAACAGAGTATGGCAACACAGATAGAATATGGCAGCACAGGGGAAATCAGGATCAGGTTAGTGAATAATGCCAAAAAGAAGGACAAGGGGAGAGGCCAGTGTGGCTGCTGAAGTGCTGTGGCACCCAGAGAGGAGATAACGTACTACAGAACCAGAGTCCAAATTATTATACTCTGGATCTAAGATTCCTGCATCATCACTGCCCACCACAGCCACCTAACCTGGTACCATGTTGCCCTGGGGCTCCATGAACTAGAACAACACATATGTGCAGCTACCATCCTCCCTTCATAGATCACCATCCCAATGGACATTGGGGAAAGTAAAAGAAGAGGGGAAGGGAGAGAGGGAGCAAGAGAATAATTGCTAAGGGGGAGAGAGGGAAAATATTTCAAGTTCCTTTGAAGTTATTAGTCCTTACCAGGGAGCTCCCACAGGATGTCGGCAGAGTATGATTTTACAGTATACCTTACATCTGGCTAGAACTAATTTCTAACCTCAGATCATGATCAGATCATTCTCTCCTAAGAGTTTTTAAGTAGGCACTCTAGTGGCTTTTTTTTATTGTCCATAATGAGTTCCATTGTTTAGTGGGCCAACAATGAGTTGTTATCCCCAATTCCTCGTTGACCCCTCTCCCCATCCCCAGTCAGCTAGATATCCTCCTCCATGGGCCATCTGGATCAGTCTTTGTGGTAGGGGACCATGGATAGCCCAGTCTTCAGCCAGGTTCTCATGACCCAAGTGTGTTGTTACTGAGGGATGCCATGCCTCTGATGATCTCCCACACCACGACTCTCACAATCTTTCTGCCCCCTCTTCCACTCAGTTCCCTGAGTCGTGGTGGGTGAGTATTAAGGCTGCTTTAATATTGTGAGCTTAGGGGTTTTTGTGTCGAGAATCATTAGTTTATGTCTTACTGGCTTGTCCTGTGTTGATTGAATGGCTGTGGCTGTGGTTCCCTTGTTCATCCCGTCATTCTCTGCAGGGTTCCATATGGATCCTCCACGATATGACTATGGTGGCTCATCTCTTGCCAGGGTCTCAGCTTTCTGCCTGCGGTCGGTTGGTAGGGTTAGATGGGCCACAGCTCTCTCGCTGCATCCTGAAAAATACAAACACAATCTCCATCGGAGAGTGAGATCAGTATAGGTTAACAAATATACACCATTCTGGATTACCTAGCTTCTATTTTTAGTAGTCTCCCCGTCAGTCATCTTTTCTTGGGAGCCCAAGATTATGGGATCTGGTGCATATTGCCCTGAATCCCCAGTTCCAATCAAGGGTTCCCCCTCACTGAGTGGAATATTTGGCCGAATTTAATAGCTGTTGATTCTCTCCCCCAGGCCCAGGCTCCTCCATTGCACAAGTGCTCCTTTCTGGGTGTGCTGTTCTCTCCCACTAGGAGGTGTGCCCAGCCTACACATGGCCACAGACTGTGTTTCATGCCAGTGGTCTCTGTTTACTCCATCTGTCGTTGATCAGCTTCCCCTGGCAGCTTGTGTAGTGTCTTCCAGCACTGCACTAACTGCCATCTGGGGGCTGGTTACCATTCCAGACCTCGAAGGGTCTCTCAATACTGATCAATGGCATTCTGTGGTTTCTTCAGCAACAGGGTTTTGCCTCAGGCCTGGGGAGGGCGTTCAAGAGCTTTGACAGCATTCTGTCTTGTTTTTGGAACCTCATGGGTCACTTTGGTCAACAGCTCAGGGAGGGAAGGAACCCGTGGCGGGGACCTGGGGTTGTCAGACTTCTCAGTTATTCACAGGCTTAGACATTCTCCCCTGCTACTCATGGCCCCTCTTGCCAGTTGACGCCCACTACTTGCACTGTAGGTTACAGTATGATCCTGAGGATTTTATGTTTTTGAATCTAATTTGGTTTAGCCTCATGCTTAAGACATTCCCCTTTCCCCATCCCTTACCCCATATTCATAACCTCTCACTTCTTTCTACTAGTCTGCATAAAAAAAAAAACAAAAACGGTTATCCTGGTTAAGGACCGCATATGAGAGAGAGTATGCTGCATTCAATTCTCTGTTCTTTTGAGTGTTCGCTTAGTAAGATCTCCTCAAAGTCAGACCATTTTTTCCTAAATTTCAATATGTCATTTCTCCTTTCAGCTGAGTAGAATTCCATCGTATAAATCTACCACAGTTTCTCTGTCCATCCCTCCGTGGATGGGCATTTGGGTTGATTCCAATTCTTGGCTATTATGAATTGAGCTGCTATAAATATGGTTGTACAAATGTTTCTGTGTCAAGATGTGACATCTTGTGGGTAGATGCCTAGTAGAGGAATAGCTGGGTCCATTGGTAGTTCTATGTCTATTCTGTCTAGAAGTCTCCACACTGCTTTCCTTAACGGTTGAACAATTTTGCAATCCCACCAGCAGTGAATGAGGGTTCCTTTTTCCCCGCATCCTGGCCACCAACAATTGTTGTTTGTTTTCTTTATGATTGCCATTCTGACAGGGGTAAGATTGTATCTCATTGTGGTTTTGATTTGCATTTCCCTGATGCTTAAGGATGCTGAGCACTTTCTTAGATGAGTCAAGGCCATTTGTGTTTCCTCCTCTATGAATTCTCTGTTGAGATCAGTGCCCCATTTTGTGAGGGGGCATTTTGGGTTTTTGTTAATAATTTTTTTGAGTTCTCTGTAGGTTCTTGAAATTAGGCCTCTGTCTGAGTTGTAGCTTGTGAAAATCATTTCCCAATTTCAAGGGGGCCTATTGACTCTGAGTATGGTTTGTTTGTCTGTACAGAAGCTTTTGAGACTGATCAGGTCCCATTGGTAAAGTGTTTGTTGTATTTCCTGGGCTGCTGGAGATTTGCTCATGAAATTTTTCCCTAATCCTATTTCTTGTAGAGTTCCTCCAATTTTTTCTTCCAGGGTGTTCAGGGTTATCGGATTTAAATTAAGGTGTCTGATCCATTTGGAGTTGATTCTTTTGCATGGTGAAAGGAATGGGTCTCTTTTCATTTTTTTACATGTGTTTATCAAATTCATACATCACCATTTGTTGAAGATGCTATCTTTGGCCCAGTGTACATTGTTGGCCCCCTTGTCAAAAACCAAATAACTGAAGTTACTTCCAATTAAAGCTGAGTCTACAATCCTGTTCCATTGATCTGTCTGTCTGTTTTTATGCCAGTACCATGCTGTTTTAGTTACGATGGCTATGTTTTGACGTCAGGGATGGTGATACCACCTGAGTAGGTTTTTTTACTTAGAATACTTTTAGATATCCGAGGTCTTTGGCCCTTCCAAATAAATTTAGAGATTATTTTTTCTATTTCTGTGAAGAAAGAGGTTAGGATTTTTATTGACATTGCATTGAATCTGTAGATTGCTTTTGGCAGGATTGCCATTTTTACTATATTGATTCTCCCTATCCATGAGCATGCAATATCTTTCCATCTTCTCACATCCTCCTTTATTTCCTTCTTGAGTGCTTCAATATTTTCCTCATATAAGTCCTTTACAACCTTGGTTAGTGATATTCCAAGGTATTTGATTTTCTTTGAGGCTATAGAAAATGGGACAGTCTCTCTGATGTCTTTTTCTATCTGCTTCTCTTCTGCATATAGAAAGGTTACTGATTTTTGTGTGTTAATTTTGTATCCTGCCACGTTGCTGAAGGCATTAATCACCTTCAAGAGGTTACTGATACTATTCTTTGGGTCTGATATATAAAGGATCATGTCATCTGCAAAGAGGGATAGTTTAATTTCTTCCTTTCCAATTTGTATCCCTTTTATACCCTTCTCCTGTCTTATCGCTTGGGCTAGAACTTCAAGCACTGTGTTAAAGAGCAGTGGTGAGAGTGGACACCCCTATCTTGTTCCTGAATTGAGTATGAACTCCTTGAGTCATTCCCCATTGAGAATGATTTACGCTTTAGGAGTTTTGTAAATTGTCTTTATTAAATTGAGGTATAGGCCATCTATGCCTATTCTTTCCAGAGCTTAGAACATGAAGTGGTGTTGAATTTTGTCAAAGGCCTTCTCCACATCTATTGAGATAACCATGTGGTTTTTGTGATTGAACTGATTAATGTGATGTATTACATTTATCGACTTGCATATGTTGAACCATCCCTGCATCTCTGGGATAAAGCCAACATGGTCAGGGATGATAATATTTTTGATGTAGCATTGTATCCAGTTTGCTAGAACTTTGTTCAGGATTTTTTCATCTAAGTTCATCAGAGATATGGGTCTGTAGTTCTCTTTTCTTCTTGCATCCTTGCCTGGTTTGGGGATTAGGGCAATGGTAGCTTCATAGAAGGTGTTTGGAAGCCTTCCCTTTTTTTCTATACTTCTAACAAGTTTCAGAAAGAGTGGTTTTAGCTCTGTGATGAAGGCTTGGTAGAATTCAGCTGAGAAGCCATCTGGTCCTGGGCTTTTCCTTTTGGGAAGGTTTTTGATTACTTCTTCAATCTCTGTGGATGTGATAGGTCTATTTAGTGCTTTTATCTGCTCTGGGTTAAGCTTTGGCAGTTGGTAGGTGTCCAAAAACTTCTCCATTACTTCCAGGTTCTCTAATTTTTTGGAGTAGAGATTTTGGAAGTATGACCTGATGATTCTTCCAATGTCTTCGGGATCTGTTATGATCTCACCATTGTCCTTTCTGATATTGTTGATTTGGGCTTTCTCATTTCTTCATTTGATTAGATTGGCCAGCGGTTTGTCAATCTTATTAACTTTTTCAAAGAACCAACTCTTGGATTTATTTTTTAAATCTTTTTCTTTATTTCCAATTCGTTAATCTCAGCTCTGATTTTAATTATTTCCTTTGTCTTGCGCTCCTTAAGGTTAGCTTTTTCCATTTGTTCCAATGATCTTAGGTAGGTGGTTAGGCGATTGATTTGAGACCGCTCTGTCTTTGGTATGAAGGCATTTAGTGCAATGAACTTTCCCCTCAGGACTGCCTTCATTGTGTCCCACAAGTTCTGATAAGTTGTGTTATCATCATCAGTTATTACTAGGAAATTTTGAATTTCCTGTTTTATTTCTTGGATGACCCAATCATTTTTTAGGAGAGAATTGGTCAGGCACCAGTATTTTATGTATTTTCTGGATCCTGTTCCATTGTTAATTTCTACCTTTAATGTAATATGGTCTGATATGATGCAAGGAACTACATCAATCTTCCTGAATATTTTTAGGGAAGATTTGTGACCTAAGATGTGACCAATTTTAGAAAAAGTCCCATGCGCTGCTGAGAAGAATGTATATTCTGTTTCTTTGGGGTAGACCGTTCTGTAAATATCTGTTATCCCCAGCTGGTCAATGGGGTTATTGAGCTCCCTGATGTCCCTGCTGATCTTCTGTTTGGTTGATCTGTCTAGAGCTGATAGAGGTGTATTAAAGTCTCCTACTATGATGGAAGTAGAGTCTATTTCTGCTTTATTTTTGAGTAGGGTTTCCTTTATGAACTGTGCTGCACCCAAATTTGGTGCATATATGTTGATGATGGTGATATCTTCCTGTTGGATCATTCCTTTGATAAGTAAGAAGTGACCATCCTCATCCTTTTTAATTGATTTTGGTGTAAAGTCTATTTTGTCAGAGATTAATGTAGCCACACCTGCTTGCTTTTTACTTCCACATGCCTGATAAACTGTTTTCCATCCTTTTACTCTAAGAAGATTGCTGTCTTTAGAGGTAAAGTGTGTTTCCTGAAGGCAGCAGATGGAAGGATCCATTTTTCTGATCCACCCTCCAAGTCTGTGTCTTTTTATAGGGGAGTTAAGTTCATTTATATTCCGTGATTTAACTGTGAGTTTTGCTTTAAGCCCTGCCATGATGAAGGGTTTATGGGGGTTGTTGTCTATGCTGCTGTTATTAGCACATTGTCTGTGATTGGCATGCCTGATCTCTGGTACTCTTCTGAGGTAGAATTCTTGTTTCTTCTGTGTGGGATATCTCTTCTAGGAGCTTCTGAAATTTTGGCTTTGTTTTCAAATAATCATAGAGGAGGCCTACTTCATGGAACACTTTAAATTCTCCATCTATTATGAGGGATAACTTTGCTGGGTATAATAGTCTAGGTTGAAAGCCATACTTCTTTAGGCCCTGAAAAGCATTATTCCAAGCCCTTTTGGCTTTCATGGTTTCTAATGAGAAGTCTGCAGTAAGTCTGATGGATTTTCCTTTATCATTTACATTTTGCTTTTCTCTAGCTGCTTTGAGTTTTTTCTCTTTGCTTTCTACGTTAGACATCTTAATTAAAATGTGTTTTGGAGAATTCCTCTTCATCTCCTGTCTGTTTGGAGTCCTCTGGGCCCCTTGAAAGTTGAGTGGGCTGTCTCTTGTTAGATAGGAGAATTTTCTTGAATAATTCTGTTGAAAATATTTCCTATGCCCTTAGACTGGGCTTCTTCTCCCTCTGGGATCCCCTTGATTCTAATATTGGACCACTTATGGTATCCCATAGATCCCTCAAATTATGCTTACTTGATTTTTTGAATTTTTTGAATCCTATGACATCCTTATTAATTCCTTCTGTCTTGTCCTCAACGTCTGAGAATCTGTCCTCCAGATTGAGAACTCTGGGACTGATTGATTCTAGGGAGGTTTTTAACAACTCCATTTCATTTTAGGTTTCTGCTACAATTTTGTTTATAGACTCCAAATCTTTAGTGAGATCCAATTTCCATTGTATTCTTGTTTTTGCTAGGGGTTCGTGGAAACCATTTTTAAGTTTTCTTAAGTCTCCATCAAATTTAATCAATTGATTGTCTAGCTCCTCACATAGTTGGTTCACCTTCAATTCAGTTAATGTGTTTCTGAATTCATTCATATTTCTCTCCGTTAAATTCAGTCTGGAGTCTAAGCTTGAGTTGGTGAGCTTCATCTCATTCATGTCTTTTTTCATAGTT
>PVHP010005358.1:29108-65878 GCA_004024765.1 Zapus hudsonius
TTTCTGTGGGGTTTTTTTTTTTTTGTTGGTTTCTGCCCATGTCCTGGTAGGGGAGTGGGACTCAGGCACCCTGGGGATGCTATTCAGCCCACTTTTCTTCCCGTGGAATGATCCCCAGGTTTGATCTTAAACAGAGGTCTTTCCTGTTAGGGTGTTCTGTCCCCAGACTGGCTTAGATCTTTACCTGTCTGGATCCCTCTGTATGTGACTGTTTAGTCTTAGAGCCACCTCATAGGCCCCTGTCCCATATTGGTATGCTGCAGTAGAAACAGCCCCAGCACCTCCAACTATAGAGCCCAGTGTCTTCCCACCTGGCAGTGGCATGTTATCCCTGGTACTCGCCAAGACTGCCTGTTCCCTCCTGGCAGGTAACCGTCTGAACTGGCCTCTGCCGAGGTTCCCAGGTATCTGCCTGAAGTCTGGCCCTGGAACCAAGCTAGGTCAGTTTGCCCAAGGATCGCGTCTGCCTGTGTATGTCAGGGGTCGTGGAGAGAAGTGCGCCGGAAGGTTGGGTGCTGGAGGGAAGGGTCCCCGTGAGGGAAAGGTGCTCAGCCGGCAGCGTAGGCTCGGGAACCGGCTGGGAGGAGACTATGGCGGGAGCTTGGGGTGGGGGAGGGGGTGGCTCTCCATTCCTCTGCAGAGCAGCGAGCCACTGGGGAACCCTGTCTATGCTTGTGCAGGAGCTGGGGAGAGGGTGGGCTTGGCTTCAGGGCTGGCTGGGGTCCGGGGTTTGGATCCCAGCTGGAAAATCAAACCTTTATGTAGAGAGTCCTGGTGATACTGTTACTCATCCACCATGTTGCCTCACCCACCTCTAGTGGCTTTGAAGTGTTGACTTATGCCCACAATATGGAATAGCTACTCAGGTGTCCCGGAATGAGTAGAAAGTTTAAGACATTAGAAACATAAACTCTTACCTGCTGGCTGGCTTACCAACTGATATCATGTTTTAGAGGGCACATCTGGAGGGGTCCCAGAACAATGCATTGAGCAGAGATACACAGTTATAGCAGAAACAGAGAAAGTTTAAGAGAGAACACATTTCGTGGAGAAAGCAGCCCAAGCAGGGAGAAAGTTTAACAGCTCAAATGGCACTGCTGTATAGAGTTGGGGCTTTTATGTCACCTTAACTAGTGCGTTTTGGTGCATTTACATAGTATGGACTTTCGGGCTCATTTGCAAAGCCCATGCTTTTCTGTTCAAGCTCTATCTGTTATCTGTAATTCTACATACAGCATATTAAACTCCACCCAGGGGTGTTCCTTTTTAGTGTTATAATGAGCCATAATCTAGAGTATCTCTGCATATGTACTAGTGGCAATAGCCTGTTTTATTGGGGTTCAGGCTAAGGGAGTTTCCAGTCTTCTTTGTCAACGTTTTTCATATGCTAACTTTGTAAGGCTTTGCCTAAGGCTATCCACACTTCCTGACTCATGCCCCCTCTGTCTTCAAGCCAGCAACAGTAGGGTGCACTCTTGCCACTCTCTGAATCTCTCCTAAGTCTTCCACTGTATCTCTCAGACATTTTAGTACTCCTTGTCCACTTTTAAAGATCCATATCTGGATAACCTTAGACCTATACTCAAAACCCCTTTGCCACACATGTAACATACTCACAGATTTTTTTTCTTTATTGTCCAAAATGAGTTACATTGTTTAGTGGGCCAACCATGAGTTGTTATCCCCAATTTCCCCATTGCCCCCCTCCCCATCCCCAGTCAGCTGGATATCCTCACAGATTTTGAGGATTAGGACATAGAAATTTATGGATGGAAGCTGTTCTACCCACCACGTTTCACATCCATGGAATCAATCTTACTACCTAAACTTAATTTTTTAACATTATGTAAGACTAGAATAAAATATAATCACTGAGCACATTAGTATTCTTTAGTTCTAGAAAAGTTATGACAAAACTACTGTTTGCAACTCCTTAATTCTAGTCAGCTTACTTTTTCCCCATGATATTTGTCACTGTGTTTATCTATGTTTATTTATCTGTTCTTATATGGAAAAAAGGAGGTATCACATTTTCCTTCTCTTTGTTTCTAGCACTTAGCATGATGTTTGGTAATTAGTAGGTACTTAATGAATGGAGAAAATAGATGCTCATTGTTATATATTCAAAAATAATGAAAAAATATTGATAGCTATATTATTTACTTTCCTCATTATTGTGACCAAATACTTAACAATCAGCTTTAGAAAGGAGTGGTGTATTTTGGTTTACAGTTCTAGGGGATATATAATCCATCATGAAGTGGAAGTCATGGCAGCAAGAGCAGGAGACAACAGGTCACATTGTATCCACAGTGAGGAAGCAGAGATAATTAATGCTCATGCTCAGCCCACATTCTCCTTTTCATGCCAGGACCCCAGCCCTTGGAATAGGGCTGCCCACAAGTATTATGGCTCTTCTCACCTCAATTAACTTAATCTAGATACTCTCTCATTGATATGCCTAGGGATTTGTCCCCTAGATGATTCTAGATCCAATCAAGTTGAAATTTAAGATTAACTACAAGTATATGTCTTATCAACTTGACATCCAAACATCACTTTTAAGCCATAACCTTCCACCCCGTGTTCATATAGGCTCATGGACATCTCATAATGCAACATGCACTTAGTCCAACTTCAAAAGTCCTCATTATCTTTTTTTTAAGTTTTATTTATTTGAGAGAGAACAACAGACAGAGAAAGAGGCCCACAGAAAGAGTGAGTAAGGTTGCTCTAGGGCTCTTACTACTAGAAATGAGCTTTAAATGCACATGCCACCTCGTGCCTCTGGCTTTATGTGGGTACTGTGGAATTGTGCCCTGGGCTATCAGGCTTTGCAAGCAAGTACCTTTAACTACTGAACCATCTATCCAGCCCCCATTTTTTTGAAGCAGGGTCTCTAGCCCAGGCTGGCCTCAAACTCACAGTGATCCTCCTTCCTCTGCCTCCTGATTGATGAGATTAAAGGTGTGTGCCACCATGCCCTACTCTCATTGTTTTTTCACAGTTCCAACACTATTCAGAAGTGTAGTCTCTTCAGGAGACTCAAAGCAATTACTTATTTGAAAGTTCCAATAAAATTAATAAACAACTTCAAAAACTTCCTATATACAGTGACACAGGCTAAATGTTCCCATTCTAAAAGGGAGAAATGGGAGGAAAACACAGAATGATTGGAGCAAAGCAGGACCAAAACCCAGCAGAGGAAAAAAAAATCCTGCAGTTTCATGTTCTGTGTCTGAGCTTTGTGATGGAATTATCTGAACTCCAAAGTGTTTGAGCAGCCCCACCCCTCCAGCTCTTCCACCTGTAGTACATATAGTCTATCTTGCACCTGCTTGACTCCTTACATACAGCTTTCCTCAATGGACAACCCATGATCCTGGCATCTTCAACATCCTCGGTTCTCCATTGCAACTTGGACTTTATTTTCACATCTTCACAGAGTATCCTCTCAGGGCCTCTTTGAGGGACTCCAATCCTGATATACATTGCCTAGCTTCAGTTGGCTTTCTTGAACAAATGTACAGGACTCCATGACCCTCCTCAATCCTATATCTTTCATGCCTGCAAGGCAGGTACCTTGTGAACAATGCTGCCATGTCCTGTTGCCAGCTTGATATATAGCTGGTCCCACTTGCACTATAGTTGCAGACCATGGTAAAGCACTTCCCTAGGCAGTTGTGTTTGAGCAGAAAATCCCCTCAATTGAGGCTCTCTTCTTTCAAATGAATTTGGATTTTTCAGAAGATGGAGCCTCTGATGATGAGATCTTGCCCGTGGGGTACCTTTCCTATTGACCCCCTGAATGCTATCCTGTCTTGAAATTTCCTCCCCCAAATAAATTAGTCAACTACTTTTGAATTCATCCTCATTCAAGTTCTCAGGATACAAACAAAATGCAGCCAGTTTCTTTGACAACATACAAGGTGAACTGCCTCAGCCCTGGTTTTAATAGAGTCTGTTTCTCCTCTGAAGCCTTAAACATACAAGGTGAACTGCCTCAGCCCTGGTTTTAATAGAGTCTGTTTCCCCTCTGAAGCCTTATGAAATGGTTCTCTACTATCTCTATTTCTCTTGGCATTCTTTTCTTCCAAAGTCCCACCAGAATTGGTCAGTCATCATTGTTTATAGCATGCTATGGCTTTTCTAGTCAAAAGATCAAGCCTCTTTTATATTCCATCAATGAACCAGTTCCAAAGGCCTAAGAACTGCATGGTCAGGTTTATCATAGCAACAGCCATACTTCTTGGTATCAATTTTCTGTATCAGTTATTTTCTTCTTTTCTGTGACCAAATATCTGACCAAAAGCAGCTTAAGGGAGGAAGGGTTTATTTTAGCTTCTGGTTCCAGGGGATACAGTCCATCATAGTGGAAAAGCATGGCAGCAGGGGCAGGAGGTATCTGGTCATACTAAGTCCACAGTGAGGAAGCAAAGAGTGATTAATAATGGTGCCCAGCTTGCTTTCAACTTTTTATTCAGTCCATGAATTCAGCCAATAGAATGGGGCTACTCACAGTGAAGGTGAATCTTCTCACTTCAGTTGACTTAATCTAGAAACCCCCTCACAGACATGCCCAGGGATTTGTCTTCCAAGTGATGCTAGACCCTATCAAGTTGACAATTGAGTTTAATAGCAACAGTATTTATTTTTAAAGTGGTTTCTCTATTAATAATGTCAATGGAAAGATGAATCCCTTGTGTAAAAAACCATATAAGGTAGCCCAATGACATTAATGACCAGGTGTTTCTGCCCAACAACTTGGTACTTGATATCACATATCTAGTCTTTAAAAGTGAACTAAATTAACAATATGAGCTCTGTGTGCCATTTAAAATTTTATACTTTTAGTAGCACAAAAAGTCACATGGCTAATAATGATAATGAGAGCCAGTATTTGTTGAAAATATACCTCATTTTAGTCATTGCCCTAAGTTCTTTAAATGTAAATCATGTATACCTTTAATAAAAAAGTACCCCATTTCTCTGTGTTCACAGTATTTCTAACACTAAATTTATAGTGTGGGTTTCTTTTAATCTACACCAAACATTTCTCTAATTATCAGTGGATACTAAGCTGCGTGTCCTGTAATTGAACATTATTCTCACTATTAATGACCTAGACGTGCCATGAATCCTAGAGGACTGACCACACTTCACATGCCAGTTGCAAGTCCCAGCTTGTGACCTGTACTTTTACATGACTGGCCATAAATTAGGAGATTCCACAACCCCCTCCTCAGGCTCTGTGTTTTTCTAGAATGGCTCACAGTATATGGTAAGGCATTCTAGTTAACATTACTAGTTTATTATAAATAAAACAACTCAGGAACAGGCAAATGGAAGAGTAAATCAAGGCATGTGAGTGGGCACATGGAGGAGGGGTGCTTGGAGCTTCCATGCTCTTTCCTGACATGTTATTCTCAGCACATTGCCAACTCAGAAGCTCTCTAAACACCATCACTTAGGGATTCTTTGAGATTTCATTATACACACATGATTGATTAAATCATTAACTATTAGTAGTTGACAAAATCCCTAGCTACATTTCCCACCTTAGACATTGGGATTGGCACTGAAGGTTTGTTTCTGATCATATGGTTGGTTCCTCTGGCATCCAGTTCCCAGGCTCCAAAGATGACCCCATGAGCACAAACTCAAGTATGTTTGAACCAGGAATAATATGAATAACAAAGGATGTTCCTCTTTTCTGATCAAAAAAATTCCATGGGTTTCAGAAGTTTTGGGTCAGGGACTCAGGTAAAGCCAAAATATGTATATATTATTATATTGCAGTATCATTGCTTATAAGGTAGTACTTTATAAGGTAGGTACTTACTAATTTTCATTTTACAGATAAGCCAACTGAAGCACAGAAAGTTTGGGTAACTTTCTTAGTCACAAATCAAGGCAATAGCATAGTCAAGACCCAGGCAGATTGTTGGGAGGACCTGTGATGTCCCTACCTACAACTTTTGCATTACCCTATTGCTTATGAAACATTTCTAAAAGAAGCCAAGCTGGTGAACAGACTTGAAAACCAATAGTTGTTGAGCAGGAAGGAGGCATACATGTAAGGTGAGATGAAGAATGTGTTGTATGTTCTAGAAGTAGCCTAAGATAAAGGCATGAGGCACAGGCTTTTCTGGCGGGGAATCAGATTATATAGAGGGATGTGGTAAATCTTGCCTTTTCTGTGGACACCATGGGAATGGGAATCCCAGAGTCTCCTAATGAGAGGAAGGAAGCCCCACCTGCCCCCACAGTGACTCTCTCAGCCCTGTCCTGTTCCAAGTCCACAGGAAGGGCTGTCCTGATTTGTCTGTGGTAAGGTTATCAGTTATCTTTTGGGTCAGTTGAAAACTGTCATGATTTCCTCAAAGCCACCATATATAGATCTAAGTTCTTCCTGTATCTAATCATGCTTCTGGCATCATCTCTTAGAACAAGAAATTATTTACATCCTTTTTACAAAGTTAACACTTTTTACTTATCCCCATTTTACACTTGTAGCCTCTCATGTTGTCTCTCAGTTTGTTAGCATTTTGTGTTTTCCTACAGAATCTGAGGTCACTTTATCTTACTTGCAGATTGTAGACATATTGCTTGTGACCTGAGAAGACTTTCTGTTTGTCATCTGGGTTTTTCACTGTAATCATCCCTTTTGGGAGTTATTCAAATCTCTTGTAGATTCTTTAAAGTGAGAAGACAAGAGTTCAAGTTTTACTGGTAATAATAAGTGCATTGTGAATTTATAGAGGTTCAGATAATTGAGTAGAGGTTGTTTTTATTGTTGATTTAAGGAAAAGGAATGAAAGAAACTGACCTTGTGAGGGGCTCGTTTTTTTTTTAAAAATATTATCTGCAAGGAGAGAGAGAGAGAGCGAGAAAGAGAATGGGTGCAACAGGGCCTCTAGCCACTGCAAATGAACTCCAGATGCATGCACAACTTTGTGCATCTGGCTTTATGTGGGTACTGGGGAAATGAATCCAGGCTGTTAGGCATTGCAAGCAAGCACCTTAAACAGCGAGCCATCTCTCCAGCCCGTGAGAAACTTTTGAGCCTGATGGTTTACTTAGTTTCTTAAATTTTGAGTTGTGACCCCCATCGGGATATATAACTGAATGTGAAGGTGACACAAAAATATTGGCAACAGCAAAAGGTTTCTGAATGTGCAACAAACAAAAATTAAATTAAAATCCAATCATAATGAATCTAAGGTGCTCCTGGCAGCACTCACCTGTGTTGCATTGTGCAACTTCACTGCAGCTTTGGTCTTTGTTCTGAACACCCAGTATGTGCACTTTGCATTATCCATACTGTCACACCACACACCAACAAAACATCTCATGCTGCCTGAAACACCTTGGCTCAGATTCAAGTCTACTGTATGTTAGGAGTTGTGTTTTTACCGTACATATACTTTTCCAGTCTTGTTTGTTTGTTTTTTTTTAATTATTTTTTTATTTATTCATTTTCAAGCAGAGAGAGAGAGAATGCACCAGGGCCACCACCTTGTGGGTCTGGCTTATGTGGGTCCTGGGGAATTGAACCCGGGGCTTTAGGCACTGGAGGCAAGTGCCTTAACCGCTGAGCCATCTCTCCAGCCCTGTTTGTTTGTTTTTTGAAGTAGGGTCTCATTCTGTCCTACACTGACCTAGAACTTACTCTGTAGTCCCAGGCTGGCATCAAACTCACTGAATCCTCCAGCAAACCTCCTGAGTTTTGCTGAGTGCTAGGGGATTAAAAGTATGTGCTACCAACACTTGGCTATCCTTTTTGATTCTTAAAGAAACAGTGGATTAATTAGAGAAAACAAGGCTTTTAATATTGTTTTATCATTCCTCAGCAAATAAGTATCAAATTATTGTGTCTTTGGAGTATATTGTGTTAGAATATTTGATCGTAAAAATTGCTATTTGAGTTGCTGATTTGAGTTTCATAAAACATTGTTAGGTGAGTTTGACTTGGATTCAGGACAGAATTTCTAATAATTTCTGAAGTGGCCCTATGTATATTTTTGCCATTTTGTACCACATATTTATGTCAAATGGCATTCTCAGCAATGATAATTAGAAGATCAAAATATTGTTTAACTTTGAAAAATGTTGAAGATGCTCTGAACTACAGTATCAAATATTCAGCCAAGATTTAATTCTTTATGTAAAAGAGTGCATACATCTTATTAGTATGCAAATATCTTTTTGTTTTTAGCAAATTGTAAACATATATTTATCCAAATTATTTTAAAATAAATGTTTTATGATTTTATATTTTATCAGTAAATATTCAATTGGTATGACTATTTTATGTACCTGAAGTCATGTAAAATTTTCTCAGGTAAAAGTGGGTTATAAATGGACAGTTGAGCTAGAGTGATAGCTCAACTTTAAAAAGTGGTTAAAGATGCCTGCTTGCAAAGCCTGACGACCGGGGTTCAATTCCCCAGTACCCACATAAAGCTATATGCACAAAGTAGCACATGCAGTTTGTTTGCAGTGACAGGAAGTCCTGCCATACCCATTCTCATATTATCTCTCATATATATATATATATATATATATATATATATATATATATATATGTATTAAACAAATGGAAAAATTTAAGATGCTTTGTTTATAGTATTCTTCCTGATGGTGCTTATCATTTTGCTAGATTTTTTTCTTTAGTAAAATTCCACAGACACTTAAAACTGAGAGCCTGTCACTTTTTTTTTTTTTCAAGGTAGGGTCTCACTCTAGTCCAGGCTGACCTGGAATTCACTATGTAGTCTCAGGGTGGCCTTGAACTCATGGAGATCCTCCTACCTCTGCCTCCCAAGTGCTGGGATTAAAGGCCTGTCACTTTTTAAAGAACCGTTTTAATTTTTATAAAGGTTTATGCTCTGCTGGAGAGATGACTCAGAAGTTAAGAGCTTGCCTATAATGCCTAAAGACCTTGTTTTGATTTCCCAATACCCAGGTTTGATTTCCCATTACCCAGGTAAAGCCAGATGCACAAGGTGACACATGTTTCTGGGGTCCATTTTCAGTGGCTAGAAGCCCTGGTGTGTCCATTCTTTCTAAAAAAAATAATTTTTAAAAAAGTTTTATGCCTATCAGAAAGGTCATCTACCACTTTTTCTGTTCAGTCATATGGCACTTTTAAATTCTCCTAGTTCACAATAAGTTATCAGCAAATGGAGACTTTTTCTGTCCTCTTTTTTTAAAATAAAAATGTTCTGAATTTCTCCTTACTTACATTTTCTCATCCACAGAAAGGTGTATTTAAGGCATTTCTATATCTGTCACTATATATACCTCAGTTACTGTGGGGTCTCTATTTTCAAAATGGCTTTTGCTATTGGAATTTAAATAGTGTTTGCTACCTTCCTTCCTTTTTTCCTTGTAGTCTTCTATATGCTTTTCTTCTTAAATCTCTTTGGTTAATCTTTGATATTGCTATTGTAGGTAAAATTTACACTTGCAGTGACATGGAATTATTTGTAATTTGGGTTAATATTTGATTTGGTATTGCCAGTTGTCCTTCACTTGCTGAGTGGCCTCTCCCTATAATGTTGAAGATCAGAACAATGGCTGTACTTCTCCAGTCCCCCTCCTCCCCATGTGCTTTCAGAGCTCGCCACCCAGCAACAGAGCTCTTAGAGTGCTCTCAAACTGCTGATGTCAACCTGATTTTTACATTAATTGTGCTCCTAGTAATACTTGCATAAACATTCTTTTTAAACTTCAATGTCTGGTCATGCAGGTTTTGAAAAATAAGTGATGAGAATTATTAAACTGGAATATCTTGAGAGGCAAAGCAACAAGGAATTTGTTACTTCAGGATAGAAATAATACCAGAATTGCAGGCTGGAGAGATGGATCAGTGGATAATGTACTTGCTTCACAAGTGTGAAGACCTGATTTGTATTCCCTGCACCTATGTAAATGACAGGTGGGCATGGTGGCTGCCTACAATCCTTGTGCTTGGGAGACAGAGAAATGGGATTCCTGGGGCAAGCTGGCTAGCTAGACTAGATGAATTGGCAAACTCTGGCTAGAGTGAGAGACCCTGCCTCAGTAAGTAAAGAAGAAAGTGATTAAGAAGACATCTGACATCAACCTCTTACCTCCACATGTGCACATAAGTACACAAAAATGAAAAAGATATATCAGAGTTGCTAGTTTGGCTCTTGTTTCTCCTACCCACTGGCTCCACCTTCCTAAAGCCAGGGTTGATACCCCTGGATCACCTGGATAGGATCACAGAGAACCTTTGGCTAGTTTGATAGGAAAGTCAACAGTGTGGTTTGTCTAGGCCAACTTTTTGGTGAAACCTGAAGAGTTGGTTTTACAGGTTTCTTTAAATCAATTTTGGTTTATAAGGACCTAGGCTATTTTAGGTGCTTTGAGGAAAATTGTAATAAAAGTGCAAAAAAGAAATTTTTTACTAATGTTGGCTTGATCTACTTGTAAGCATAACCAAACCTTCTTATTTGGGGGATTGATTTTTTTTTTTTTTTGCCTCTTGAGTTTGTATGATTTCTGCTATACTATCACCTCTTGATATATCTTTTTATTGTAGTGCTTGGGATCAAACCTAGGACTTTGCACATGCTTGGCAAGCACTGTACCACTGAGCTTCAGCCCCAGCTTCTTAATATATCTTTGGAGCTTTGGTGATATGGGATATTTCACAATGAGCTCTAGCTCTATAAAGAGCTATAAGTCTGTTGTCTGAGAAAGTTGTTCAATGGTAGAGCCTAGCATGCATGAGGCCCAGAGTTCAATTTCCTGTACTACAAAATAGTTAGTTTCAAAATTAGCCTTTTCCCCCTTCTCTCAGATCCTTTTTCTTAGCAGTGTCCTCTTGTTTGTTCCTAGGATGGCCCAGATTCCACCAGAGGAAGCCGGACAAAGCAGGAGAGTGTGTGGATATTCAGACTGTGGTATAGCTTTGACCACAAGTATCCTTTTAAATGTAATCCCCTGGGTTTGGGAGACATTGATGACAAAATCCACTTCCAATGAGCAAGGAAAGGTATGCTTGGGACAGCTTTACTTAGTATTCTCTCTGGACATGTGCATCACTCATTCAACCACATGTATCCTTAGTGAGTGTCTCTCCAGTCAAGAGGAATGTTGGTGTGTCACTTGAGCAGGCGACTCATAGCCTGGCATACTCCTGAGAAGTTTGTATCCAGGGAATTATGCCATTGTATGTGAGCTAGTTAAAAATATATAGGGAGACATGCTGTGGTCAGAAAGGGGAAGGAAGGGAAACTGAGATAGTTAATGCTATGAGGAGGATAATCCCTATTAGTTCAGCTTGGCTACCTATGTCTGAATTTATGCTAGCATAACTTTGTCACATGCAGGGCAGACCCAATTCTAATTGATTCACTAGGTCCCAGGTAGAAATTAAAAACCAAAAATGTTAAACCTTCATGATTTTTTTAAAATGACATAGTGATCAAATAGGCACATGATTCAGATGGAGACATTGAAAATATTAAAGATTTTGGCAGAAGTATAAGATACACATAAAAGTACATAAGTCATAAGTGGTCTGTAAATTATCACACAGCTAACATACTCATTGAAAGCCAGGCATGATGGCACATGCTTATAATCCCTCAACTCAGGAGGTAGTGGTAAGAGGGAGAGAAATTCAAGCCTAGTCTTGGCTATGTAGTGAGTTGAGGGCAGCATGAGCTACTTTAATACCCTGTCTCAAAATAAACATACCCATTTAACACCAAAAACCAGTAAATAAACAAAAATTGCCATACACCAGCACTCCCCATTTTCTCTCTACAAATGTAACCATAGAACCTCCTTTTGAGTTGTAGCAACATTTAGCCATTTCTCTGACAGTTTGTTCAGGTGATTTATTCAAGAATACTGTTAGAAATAATTGTAGTATTTCCTTGTCAACAGATTAATTGGTAGCTGTGAATTTTATCCTCAGTCCATAGATCTCTAGAGAAAGTGGAGACCCTTGGAGTGGGGATGGGGTTACTAGAGAAACAGATTTTGAGAAATAAGATTTTTCTCTGTTTCTCTTTTTTAAATTATTTTCAAGGCAGGTAGCCCAGGCTGACCTGGAACTCACTCTGTAGCCCCAGGCTGGCCTAAAACTCAAAGTGATCCTCCTAAATGGAGAATATATTTACTTTTCTTTTTTACTTTAAAAGATTTTTATCCCCAAAGTAATCTCGCCTGTTTTTACCACAGTAAGAGTCCCTATCCTACCTGATAAACTGAGAGGTCACAGGAGGGAAAGTGTTGCAGTTAGCTTCTGGCTATTGAGACAAAACAAACCAAAAGCAGCATGTAGGAGGAAAGGGTTGATTTCAGCTTACTCTCTCAAGAGGAAGCTTCACAATGGCAGGGAAAAGTGTGGTATATGGTATAAACACAACTGAGCATCACATCTCTGGGTTGAAATAGTCTGAGTGAGCTAGCTAGCACTAGCAAGCTGGGCGAATAAACCTCAAGATTCACCCCTAGTGACAGACTTCCTCCTGCAAGGCTCCGCCTCCCAAATTGCCATAAGCTAGGGACCAAGTATTCAAAATACATGTCACTATATGGAAAACATCTCATTCAAACCACCACAGTAGGGGATACCAAAATAAACAATTATAAATGTTGATTGTGAAAAATTTCTAGTCAGGCAGGGTAGTAAACACCTGTAATATTAGCACTTGGAAGGTTGCGGAAGGAGGATTGCTGTAAGTTTGAGGGCAGCATGGCCTACATAGTGAGTTCCAGGCCAGTCTGGCCTTCAGAATGAGACTGGCTCTCAAAAACAAACGTAAAGCAAGAACAATAAGAAAACCTAAAAATATTTTCTACTAAAATTTTTAGAGGGTTTGGGAGATGGCTCAGTAATTAAAAGTACTTTCTGTGGGCTATAGAGATGGCTCAGAGGTTCTCTCATTGGAGAGAAGGTGCTTGCTTACAAAGCCTGACAGCCCAAGTTCAATTCCCCAGTATCTGCTTAAAGCCAGATGCACAAAGTGGTACATGTATCTGGAGTTTTTTGCAGTGGCACTTACTACATAAGCCTGACAACTGTAGTTTGAATCTCAGAACTCACATAAATCCCTCTTACTTTTATACAGTCCAGGACCCAGCCCATGAAATGGTGCTGCCCGCAGTTAAGGTGGGTGGTCTTCTCACCTCAATTCACCTAATCAAGATAAACATGCATAGAGGCTAACCTAATCGAAATCTCACAGGTGATGCTAGGTCCTGTCAAGTTGACAGTCAATATAAACCACCACACTAGCTGACCTATGAGCTTTGGGATTCTCCTGACCGCTTCCTTTCATTGTAGTAGGCACACTGGGATTCCAGACTCATGTCCCACTTGCATCTAGGTTCATGGGGGTTCTGAGAGACTATAACCTGGAACCATAAGATGAAATAAACTCTTCCTTCCTTGAGCTGATTTTGCTTGGTATTTTGTCTCAGCAACAAGATATCGACTAATATAGCTAGTTAGGCATTTGCAGAAGCAAACAACAAGAGAGACCCTGTCAAAGGTGACAGTTGTCACCCCCAAAGCTGTTCTCTGACCTACACACCTATGTGCCTTGGCATTCATGCATCCATGTACACATACGCATGTGTGCACACACACACACAAGAAGAAAATGAAGAAATATCATTTTGCCTTGTTGGGCAGGGTACCCAGAGTCTTATGGAGGCTAAGCAAGTGTTTTATCCCTGAGCTGCATACCCAGCTCAGTGACAACATTACATATGCTGTCTTACTGGTGTATAACACTTAGACTTAATCTGTAGACAAAACATAGAGGTTTTAATTATTAGTTATAAAACAGAAAGCAAATATATATCTGTCACATTTAATTAATTATAATAAAATTGGGAAACAAGTATAAATGAATTAAATTAAATTAAATTCTTCATAAAACACAGTTAAGAGCTTTTTAAAAAATATTTATTCATTTTCAAGCAGAGAGATACAGAGAGAGAGAGAGAGAGAGAGAGAGAGAGAGAGAGAGAGAGAGAGAGAATGCATCAAGGCCACCACCTTGTGGGTCTGGCTTATGTGGGACTTGGGGAATTGAACACGGGGCCTTAGGCACTGAAGGCAAGTGCCTTAACCACTGAGCCATCTCTCCAGCCCCAGTTAAGAGCTTTTGATGAACCTTATCAATCAAAAAATAGGAAGAATGTGTTTTATAAGCTGTAATATCAGTCATGAGACCAATTAGAGTGAGATAGGGACACTTAATGTCATTTTGAACCCTTCCAACAATTTGAATATTTAAAACTCTACATAAGGCAGACATGGTGGCATATGCCTTTGATCCCAGCACTTGGGAGGCAGAGGTAGGAGGATCACCATGAGTTCAAGGCCAGCCTGAGACTACAGAGTGAATTCCAGGTCAGCCTGGGCTAGAGTGAGACCCTACCTTGAAAAACAACCCCCAAAATTCTGCATGAACAATGTATATGTAGGTTATAAAAGCAGAAAGAGGACTGTGAGAGGGAAGCAGGAAGAAAGAAAAGATAGTAATGGAGTACATGTGACCTGAAATCAGAATGGGAGACTATTTCAGAGGAAGAGGGAGACCAGCTAAGAGAGAGGCAGTAGGGATGGGGAAGGGGATGAGTAAGAACAAAATACATTGCCGTGTATGTATGAAACTGCCATCATGAAAACCATTCCTTTGTATAATAGCTTAAAAATAAAAGCAAAATTTAAAAAGAATGCACATACATTTTATGGTATTTTCAAATACAGTTTGTTTTTGTTGATTTCCATCCCTCCTCATGTCCCCCTCCCCTTCTTCCCCCCAATTCTCCCACCACTGTATTTTCCTTCTTTCTGTTTACATGTCACAAGTATCCTTTTGCCTGTCTCTCCCCCTCTTTCAGCTGATCATTTTATATTCACTTTTGGTTACATGTATATATTACAGGTTTAGAGGAAGTAGTTCTAGGCCTTCTGGATTTGAGAAAGAAGGGGTGTCTGAACCAGGGAACAGAAAGGCTTACCTCATAATATTGTATAGTCTGGTGCTCCTGACATCTTCCCAGCTGAAGACAGGCAAACACTGAGTGGCCTGTAGGGACTACTTCCAAGTTGAATGAGGGTTTGCCTGCACTTGTCCCCAAGACTGCAAACAGGAGCTCCAGCAGAGCCCTCACATCCATCCTTCTTTATTGAATAATTCCCAACTAGAAGCATATTTCAGGGCCCTCTCTGCCTACTCCTCAGAGAATTCTGCTTTACTCATGTGCTGTGCGGAATGAAGAAATGCCCTAACACTGTCATAGTCAAGTGGGTATTTCATGGTGCTTCAAATAGGACCATGTATTTGACAGTGTAGGTATACATCAGCTGACAAACTCTAAACTCTCTACACTAAAGTTGACCTTCATGTTAAAGCAGTGGTCTCCATGGAGAGTGAGTTAACTTCCAGGGGACATTTATGAACTTTTATGAGCCTTTTAATTGTCATAGCTTGAGGAGGAGAGTGAGAATATTATTGGAATCTATTTGATAGAAACCAGGGATGCTACTCAACTGCACTCCATAGGATCATCTCCATTGCAAAGAATGGTCTGGCCCAAAATGTCTGAAGTGTTCAGGTAGAAAAACCCTGGGATAGAGTCTAATAGACAGGCGGCATAGAATGAAGAACACTCCCAGAATGGAAGTTTGGGAATTTGTATGATCTGACCTTATTGAAGGGTCTATTTTCTCCTTTGCAGTAGCCCCTAGGATACCTCTAAGGTCATGTCCAACTCGAACATGCCCTCTAGGAAGAGTTTTTTCATTAAGATACTTACAGAGAGCAATGGCAGAAATTGAGGCTGTAAGCCCCCTTGAACTTGTTGTGGGTCAAAAGTGGAAATGCAATTCGAACAAATAAGAGAGGTGAGAAATGTGCTGGAATAGATCCAATGTTCTTTTTGTCTGGTTGGTTGGTTTGGGAGCTTAGGATTTTGTTTTGTATTGTATTTTTGTTGTTGTTGTTGTTGTTTTTTGAGGTAGGATCTCCCTCTAGCCCAGGCTTGGAATTCACTATGTAGTCTCAGGGTGGCTTTGAACTCACAGCAATCCTCCTACCTCTGCCTCCCAAGTGCTGGGATTAAAGGAATGTACCACCACACAGGGATTATTTTGTTTTGTTTTGTTTTTTGAGACAAGTTTTCATGATGTAACCCAAGCTGGCTTTAACTTCATGATCCTCCTGTCTCAGTTTCCTAAGTGCTGGGATTGCAGGCACGTACCATCATGCCTGAATGAGTTAATCTAACATTCTTTTGAACTATTAGAACCCACTAACTTGAGTGTTACCATTGACATTCCAGGTTTCTGGGGACTACCTTCATCTTCAGTTCCTATGGTTACAGGTTAAGTGGGATGGGGGAGGCTTTTGTGAGTAGAATGTCAGATAATTTATTACTCTAGGATTTTAAAAAACACATTTTGTTTTGTATATGTTTCCTTTGTAGTAATTTTTCCTTAATTTTCTTTCTAAAGTTACTTGAAGCCAATTCTCACCCACAGTGCCCCCCCGCTAACCACCACTCTCCCAGCCTGGTGTGGCTTGCTAGCTCGATGTCTGACCAGTCCCCAGGTGTATGACGTAAGTACAGTATGTCAGCATTGTATTCCAACTCAAGGTGTCAGGTTGTCTCTTCCCTAGGAAGAAGAAACTATTACACTCATACCTCCACATCCACAGCTTTTGCTAATCTAATTCAAATGGCCAACTTTCACATGTTCATCTATTTTGCACCATAACAAAAGGAAACTTTGTGCCAGGGCTGTGGGCCTCCCCAACATGGGAAGTTTTGGTATAGTAGAAAAAAACACTGGATTGGGAATTAGAGTGATGATATTGAAATCCAAGGCCTGCCAGACCTTTGCAGTGTCTGTACCTGTTTCCTTATCTGGAATATAGGCCAAGTCATACAGGCTAGGTGTAAGCATTAAATGATAAGGGGCATCAAGATGCACCACAGACTACAAAGCAGCTCACAAATGTAAGGGTTCATTTTGTAAGCAGCTTATTTCCTTTCCAATGCTGTACATGGAGTGAGCACAGTAGGAAATAAATGCCTCTGCTGTGGATGTTGCAGACTTAGGGCTGAACTTGAGCTCCGGGTGTGTGTTGCAGGGTTTGGAGGTAGAAAGAGCAAGCAACTGCCTACACAGGAGTGGAAGGGAAAGCAGAACTTCTTCCTTTCCTATCTCTCCCAGCATCCCAAGATCAACTTAGTACGATTCTTATGATGTATATTTAAACTGTTTCTCTCATCAAGAGACTAGGTTTGCTTCTGGGGCAGTATTGGGGCTCTGAGCGCCACATAACCAACCAATCATAGACTGCCATTAGGAGCCAGTCTCAGGCCCATTGCCGTCATCTTTGCTGAGGTTTTCCTGTCCAGGGTCTCAGCAAAGCCTGCTGCCTAGAGAGGGGAAGCAAAGTATCTTTTCAGAATGATCAACTGAAGAATCCAAAATTGAGAGAAGTAGAGGGACTTCCTGTAGTTAGTGCCAGGTGGAGGTCTCCAGCTGGGCAGTACTCATGGCCAGTTGACACTTGTGTGGTTCTCACCCATCACCTCTAGGACATTTTGTACTTGGCAAAGTTTGTTTGAAGGTGGCTAAAATGCTCATCCTTTATTATACACATTAACTCTAAAGCACTGGGGTTTGTATCCACCAAAAAACAATGTTCTTTCACTTAGGAACATGACCTCTGATCATTTATGACAGACACATTCCCACAACACTTGCTTGCAGGTGTTTTCAGGGATATTTCAAAAGCCCACACTGGACATCTAGTTGTTTAATTATGTGACCTTTGGTTTACCTAAACTTGTATTGATCCTACCATCTGAAATTCAAGAGAGCCAGGTTGGCTTTATCACCTGCACGTATTACTCATTAATTACTTTGATTTAGTAATTACATATTACTTTGATTTAGGAGCCACTATCCACTAATGTTTACCATGTCCCTGCTTCTGAAGAACCTCTCCTTTGGTACTACCTGGGCCAGTTGGATAAGGAAGTCAACCTCCAGCCTTTTTTCCTCAGCCAGTGTGACCCTTTATCCCCTTGCAAGGAGTGAGAGCAAGCCACATCAGAGCTCATCCACTTGCAGAATTGTCCTCACATATAGTTGGTCTGTGATCTTCTCTGTTGCTTTGTGGTTCTAAACCTTGAAGCAGCAAAGTAGATACCAGTTCCATCTCCTTAAAAAATGGGAGCCACAAGGTCTGGCAGGGATAACAAAAACTTTGTTTTTCACACATCGAATAGGAGAACTATGATGTGCTAAGGGAGGGCAGGAGGACTTGCTGGAGACTCAAATAGGGTATATGATATGACTTGTTAAGGAAATTATCCTAGGGGCTTGGAAGATGGCTCAGTGGAGAAAATGCTTGCTGCCCAAGCATGAGGACCCAAGTTCAGATTCCCAGACTCCACATAAAAGCTGGAAGCAGAAGCAGGCTTCTGTAATCCCTGCACGCCTAGGGTGAGATGGGAGGTGGAGACAGAAGAATATCCCAAAAGCTTGGGGACTAGCTAGCCTGGTAAACACAGTGTTGAAAAATGACCAAATGTCAGGCCCAGCCTCGAAATGAAGTGGAAGTCAAGAGCCAGCACCCAAAATTGTCTTCTGGTCTCCACACATACTGTGGCATGTGTGCGCCTGCACTCACACTCATGAACATGCACACATGTACAAACATACAAAAATACCACATGCACATTATGAAAAGAACAAGGAAATTGCCATAAAACAGATTGAGAGTGTCAGGACTTTCTATACACTAAGGAAGAGGAACTTGGGAATTTGGTTACAGAATTCGCATTTCATTCTGCATTTGCAGCCTGTACCATTGCAGTAGGAATTAGAGGCAGCACACTGGAGGAGTTGCATGTTTTCCTGTTCAAAATACCTGAGCGCTGGTTAAAGGAAGGCACGTTGTGGGTTGTGTGTGAAGGCAATGCACTGACAAACAGTGCAGAATACAAGCATGCTCTTGTCACCAGTGCATGCACGGAGATAGATGAGCTGGGAGACACACCAAAGGGAAGGAAGGAAGGAAGGAAGGAAGGAAGGAAGGAAGGAAGGAAGGAAGGAAGGAAGGAAGGAAGGAAGGAAGGAAGGAAGGAAGGAAGGAAGGAAGGACCCTCTTTCTTATCATTCACTTCATATGCCTGAGGACATGGGGAGGGAGACTCATTAGTTTTCTTTGGAGACAGTAGGGGAAAAATAGGCAAGGAATCTTAACCTTGCCTTGCCCCCTCCCCTCCATAGCTGACTAGGACAAAGACTTGATCACATGTAAACAAGGTGAGTTCAGAATGAGTTGTGTAGGGCAGGAGACAAACCCAGAAGGCCTGTCCAGATAGGAGAGTACATGTGAAAACTGTTCATAGTGTTTGCCCATTGTAAGGTCCGGTCCCCCGAAGACAGACCACCAGAGATTCAAGTCAGAGCAAATGCAAGCGTCATTTATTTGAACAGGTTTGAACCCAGACTGTGGTCACACAGCAAGGCACAGCAAGCTGAGACCAGCGGTGTCCAGTGCAGGATCTCAGGCCTTTTTAAAGACAGGAGTAAACAGTTTGTGTGGGCTATTTTTTCATTGGTACATTCATATGTTCATTTTTTTAGCGTGTGCAGGCTTTTCAGTCCAGGGGTTATGTTTAGTCATTCTGCGCAAGCATTTCACAAAAGCCAAGTAAGCAGTTATTTATTTTTATCCTCCTATATTCCTATGGTGCAGTCAGATATGCAGCTAGTTATTCAACTCCACCTCCTGTGCTCTATCTGGCAGCTGCACATCTGCTATTCTTCTCAAGATCCATGGCACGGCTACTTTTCTAAGTTTAAGTGAGCAGTTTAAAGTAAGCATTTAGCCTTTATTCTCTATTTTTATCCTCACAGCCATGACCTCCACAGTAGCTTCATTTGATGAAATAAAATGCAACAGGCCTCCCTTCCTTCTATTAACACTACTCACTGAGATTTAAAAAATCAAATCTGCTTCCAGTGTTCAAAAGCCTTGCACTGAACAGCACTCCACAGTTTCCCTTCACTGATCATATTAGGGGTTCAGGCAAGTTTCATCAAATCCTTAGTTTTCTGATGAGGATTTCTGTTGTTTCTGTTGGTTGCATCTTTCAGAACCAAGAGCCACTGAGAGAAGATGACTCTGATTTCATTCTGACCGAGGGTGACCTCACCTTGACCTATGGAGACAGCACAGTGACTGCCAATGGTTCCTCGGGCTCCCACACAGCCTCCATAAGTCTTGAGGGTAGTCGAAGAATAAAGAACAGCTCTGAGGAAGTACTAGAGCAAGATCTGGGAATGGGAGACCAGAAGGTTTCCAGCCGGGGTACCCCACTTGTGTTTCCTCTGCAGGAAAATGCATGACTTTCCCCTAAACCCTGAAGGATAGGAGAGGCCCCCATGGTGGGGGGTAAAGATAGCCACATGTCCTCATGTATCTGAGGTGAGGCATTGACTAGACTGAACTAATACTCCTATTTAATTGGGGTCTGAAGCTATCTTATCACTCAAATCTTAACCTAAGATTCAGATGGTGAAGCTAAAATTTAGTCTCTCTAAATCAAGACAAATGCAGACCTATTCCCATGTTTTCGCATAGTAGTACACTGCCTCAGAGTTAAACAAAAATAGCATGCTTTGATGGTTTCTTAACTCATCTGCCTGTAGTACCTAAACACGGTGGAGCAGATATGGGGCTTCATCTGTACACAGCAGTGCCAATCTAGTTGGCTCGAGGAACGCCAAATCAGGGTAGGACAGGCTAGAAGACAGACAATGAAGAAAAGCAATTGAAATCAGACCTCCAAGGGTGCTGGAATGTTGGAGCTATCCCATACAGAAAACAATTATTTAATGTCTCCTCCAGCTATGAAAGCTGGCTAGGATGGAGGCATATCTTCCAAGGGGTCTGAGGAAGCACCAGCATTAGTAGGATGCTATCTTCTGGGAAAGAGAAAGCAGCAAGAAATAGAAGATGCAGCAAACTAGCAGTAAGAGGAAAGAAATTTCAATATGAGAAGAAAACCTGCAAAGAAAATAAAAGCATTTATTTTTATTTTATATAAATTTCATTTTATTTAAAACAGATGAAAGTCATGATTCCACAACCACACTTACTTAACATAATGAATAAAGACCTTGCTTTGTTAAAAATCTATAGTATACACAAGTAAAGGCTAAACTTCCATTGCCAAGCTGAAAGTGCTATTTTCAGCACCTGTGAGATGAAACTCTTTCTAGTGTTTTGGTTTCCTAAGCATACATATCCAAAGCTTTTGTGTCCTTTTAAATAGCTTAGCATTTCAGCTCTTTGGGGGAAGATGTGAAAATCCAAAGGAGCAACTCAGACCATCTTAAATTATTAGATGGCTGATTTTAGACACACCCTGTTTTTACTTAGATGATTTCAGCCCACATGTCTAAAGTAAGTCACCTCTTTCCACCTGAGAATTTGTGTGACAACCTTCCTGTGACCCAGGTCTGGACACCATGCTCCACTTCTGGTTTGTCCATTCTCTTCAGCCTCATATGATCTGTTTTCTCCAGGAGTTGAATTCAGTACATTGAGTAACTGTGTACAGATACACAGGAGTGTGTCTGACAAAAGTGAAGTAGAAGGTGAAGCAGGAAGGGAGACCTATTAGACACACTTACAGCATGACCAGTGAATGTATGATGAGATTGTCCAGATCAGAACTTTCTAAAAAGCACTGAAAAGGTTCACAGTTTCTGAGACCCATTAGATGCACTGTGAGGCTGCTTATGCCATGGCCATGAGTGCACGGGAAGATTGTCTGGATCAGAACTACTTGAGAAGGCACTGAAAAACTTCACATTTTCTGAGCTCTGATGGTCAAAAGTAGTCATATTTTAAACTTTGACTTAGCCAACTGGCTCTTTGTTAGACTACCTTTCTTTCCAATCCTATGTGAATAGTGGCTTCTGTAGAGCTTCCTCTCAAAATTCTTTTCCTAACAGTGAAGTTATAATCATCACACATGGTAGCAAGCTGCTACTGGAAAGGTGTTGCTGTGTTTTCTTCACTTTGTTACACTGCTGAGTTTTGAGCTCCAGTTTCTCAGATCTCGCTCTTGTCGTGAGATCACGTCTTCATTGTTAAAACCTTCTAAGTGTATCTTGGCATGCCTTCAACATTCTCTGATGTTGTCTGTAAAATACTTACGGTTTCACAGCAAAGGTCCCAAGGACTCACTCTGCTCAGTTCTTGGCTCTTTCTCTAAGTTTCCTTTGGGGAGAAAGGAGAAACCATCTCGTTTTTTACTTGCTGATCTATCTTTTCAAATTTAGCATTTTCCATTAGAATTTGGTTTTGATGATGTTCAAAATCATTCAGGAGAATTTTGTACATTTCATCTTTATTCTTGGTTCACATTTTACCAGTCCTTCCAGAACCTGTTTCCAATAGCTCTCCCCACTGACTTCAATGTCTATGATTATTTTTAATCTTGTGTATAACAAGTTAAAGTATATGGTCCTTTAGTTTATTCTATTTTTTTCCTCTTCAGATCATGATTATACTGAGTAGCTTCAATTGACCTACAATGATATTTTTAAGTTTTTGTACATTTTTCAATAACTGGTGCAAGCTCCTGTTCCTTTCCTCACTTTCTCCCATGATGCCCAACATTTCCCTCCTGAAGATTTCCCATTGTTCCTTAAGTTTTGTTTAGAAGTTATGCAAGTGGCATAGTGAGAGATATTTTTGCTTTTCGTAAGCAGATCTTGATCTATAACATTCATCCAATTTCCCATAGAAATTTTCAGAACCAGGATCCCCAGGATCCCCGAGTTTGAGAACTGAAACATAGCAACTTTTACTTCCCTTCTACAGAGACTTCTCTATCAAGGCTCTAGAGTCCCAGAGAGTCACTGCCTCCTGTCTCTTACAGCCCCACTGGCTGCAGAGGCACACATGGCTGCCAGCACTCCTCCTGCTCCACTTAGGTTCCTGCCTTACTGGCTCCTGCCACATTGACCAGTAAAATCCCTGTGATGTGGAATTGCAAAAGTTCAGATGTTATATGCATGCAGTTTCAGTGACCACATTAGAAATCAGAGATGAGACAATGGACCATTAAGCATTATTTAATCCAGTAGAAAAACACTGTTTTCTGTAAGATTAGAAATTCTGATGTCTTGACATTGAGTGCCATGCAGAGAGCACATTTCCCACTTCAAAGCCAATTGATCTGATTGTTATGGCATAAAAATTGGACTGAAATAGCTGAGTAATGGTGCATGCAACTAAACCAAGTTCTGACCAAATAATGCCAAGTCATTTTTCAAATCTATTTGTTCTAAGTTGGGGGGAATAACAGCTCAGCAGAATCAGATATTCTAGAATAAAAGTTATGAACTCTGGGTGTATATGGAGTTCACCTAGCTAGTTTTAATAATTCAGAACTGGAGAGAGCAGCTCCATGGTTGAGCGCTTGCCTAGCATGCTGGAGGCCCTAGGTTATGTCTCCAACACTGAAAACAAATAACAAAACCACCAATGCACTACCCTTTAGCATATCGGTTCTGTAGTCCAGGGTGAGGCCTGGCATCCACACTTCGTTCTGTAGCTTCAAGAGTTCCCCATGTGCAGCTAGGATTGAAGACCTTTCTGGTAAGCATAAGCAAAATGTCCTAACAAGTTAGGGGTTTGTATATTTGCAGTAGTTGGTCATAAGAAAACTGAGTACTGATTAATACTGACTAGTCCGCTATAAGATTTTTATGAGACTGACGCACTACCTACTGTGCTAATGAGGCACCTCCGCTGTAAGACTTTTAGACTAATCTTTGCAGAACCCAAGACTGTGCTCCATATGAAAACCTTGGATCCTTTAAGGAGAGGGAAAGGTAACTCAACTCCAGTATATGGGGGAGAGGACTTAAAACTTGTCATCTTTGTTTTCACTTGTAGGTAGAGGAAGGGAGGTTTTGTCTTAACTGAGATGCTGACTTTTTAAATTCAATATGGAATTAAGTTAATAGCCCCTTTTATGATCAAACTTTGTCTTTCTGTCCCCATGCCTGAATTCATGTTGGATTCCCCGGAATAAGGATAGGTCCATGTACTGCCATTCCTTTTAGTAACATTGTTTGTGGGAACTACCTGGGAAACCTAAACCTTCCTAGAGAAGAAATTCTGAATTTTCAAGAAGGTTGTTACTTCTTCCTAGGAAATAGGAAGGGCATATACTGATTCTGACCATCCAACCTGCTTCCTAGGTAACCAGATAAAATGAGTGAGCACTGAAGCCTTGAAGGCAGCACTCACACTGTGACATCAATTGCCTCATCAAGCAAACAGAAAGCAGCTCTCTGGGCTGTGTTCTTTAGACCTCAAATGTTCTGTGGTTTCACAGACAAATGAAATTTTTTTAAAAAGCCTGAAAATGTTAGTTATGCATGAACATTTCAGTCAAGTACCAAAATATTAACAGTTTCTTCCAAAACTGAAGTCTGTTTTACACGCCTCCATCATTGCCTTTTCTTTGTCTTCAGTGGAAGTGATTATAATTGTGTCAGATATTTAATATGAACTAGTGATTCCCAAGTATGTAAACACCACTGAGATCAGGGGCAGGGTAGTTGAGCAGCTCTCCAGAGTTAATGACACTGTCCATTGTGATGTCACTGCAGTGAGGGCTGCTGGAGAGGCTGCTTGCTCACCGAGTAAGTATAGGACTATTCCCTTCGAGGAGCGCCTTGGGTAAGTCTCATGCCTGCTCTTTAATGTTAACTCCATCTAAGAGGTAGTGCAGGAATGAACCTGGTATCATTGATCTCTTACCTCTTCTGTTTTTTTGTAAGTGAGAATCTTGTTTGCTAGTGTCAGCTGCTGCATTCTGACCAGTAAGTTGAAGGAATCCAGTGGCCAGGAGTCACAGTTTAGAAATAACCCACCTGAATGCTGCTTTCATATTTGATGTCTAAAAAGACCTTCCTCCTATTTTAAAACCCAGTTAGAAAGTACATAAATACTGCAGAAACTAATATCAGCATCTAACCAGGAAAAGCAGGTAAGCACTCTGACAAATAGGACCTAAAACCAAACTCTCCACATATTTTAAATTAGCAAACATCTCGTCTTGTCAACCACTGCTAGAAAAACTTGTAAAGAACCAAACCAAAGCATTTGGTGTTAGTTTGATTTTCATAAGCTGAGTATACTTAACCATGGACCAGATGGAATACATGGGCAGTCAGTTTTTGGCACCCAAGCCTTGGGTAACATGAGAATGAGGATCTCTGAAGCAGATAGGAGAGCACACAGCACAGGTCCCTTTCTCACCATCATCTATAAAAAGACTTTACAGAATTTCCAAATGCACACTTGACTCTGCTCTTGGTCAGTGGGGCTTTGTCTGGGCCTAAATGTGCTGGAAAGGCTCAAATAGAAGGAAGTCATGAAGCACTCAACCTGGTATTAAAGCACTTTTCAAAAGTTACCATCCAGGTGTCACTGGATGACTAACTACACAGGTGTTTGGGGCGCTGACTTTTGTGATTATTCCAGTTGGTGGCTTTGGAGTAGCAAAAGAATTATTCAGGTTTGTAAGTGTTGAATCCATGAATGTGTAATTTTAGCACTGAAATCATTCATTTAAAGTATGACATCAGCTCTTCCCTAGGTTGTCTTTTTGTTTCCTGTTTAAGGTGCACTGGTACCACCTTCTTGGGATATTACATTATACTCCTTAAAAATTACTAAATTGGAAGGACACAAAGATTCATTTAATAGCTTTAAAACAATTTTTAAGTAGAATAGGATGAATTTAACATGAAATGATGGGTTTTCTGGGGAACTTTCTATAGAGAGCTGATATACTGTATTTAGGGAGAATTTTGTATAAATGACATAAGAGTATGTTATAACTGTGAAAAATTCAAGACTTGGAGTTATCCACAAACTTGATGTGCAATAAGGAAAACCGCAGTATGCCCCAGAGTGCTATCTTCCCTAGCCTTGTACCTAATATTTGCCTTTGTGTAGATGTTTAGCTTGCTATTGTAAAGCTAGCCATGTGTTTTCCTGTCCTTTACTGATATTTAAAACACTTTTCTCAAAGCCTTTTTTAAATAAAATTCAAAATAAAAAGATTAACTGGCTAAGATAATCATTTGTTGTTGATTTTAAAGTATCATCTTTTTTCTGAGTCGAAATTGATTCTCTCCAGGGGAATTCATTCAAACCAGAGTTACCAAACTATGCGGGTACCCTGAAGCAAATTTAACCCACTGCCTGTGTTTGTAAATAATGTTTCATTAGCATCCGGTACATTCATTTATTAGTATGCTATTGGAGAGCTGAGGAATTGTGACTGAGATTCTGAGGTCCACAAAGCATAAACTAATCACTCCCTCCCCCATTACTTAGAAACTTCTTGCCAAACTTGCTTTAAGAAATTTGTCCTTGGGCTGGAGAGATGACTCAGCGGTTAAGGCACTGGCCTCCAGTGCCCAAGGCCCTGGGTTCAATTCCCCAGGTCCCACATAAGCCAGACCCACAAGGTGGTGGCCCTGGATCTATCTATCTCTCTCTCTATCTCTCTCTCTCTCTTTCTCTCTCTGTATCTCTCTATCACTCTGCTTGAAAATGAATAAATAAAATATTAAAAAAAATTTGTCCTTAAAGTAGTGTCACTGAGTGTAGTGGTGCACACCTGTAATCACAAAACTCCGGAGGCACAGGCTTTGAGTGCAGAATCTTCAAGAATGCATCACTGGGCTAGGGAGATGGCTCATCTGTTAAAGGCACTCGCTTGCAAAGCCTGTCATCCCAGGTTTGATTCTCCAGTACCACATAAAGGCAGATGCACAAAGTGGTACTTGTGTCTGGAGTTTGTAGTGTCAAGAGGTCCTGTCATGCCCATAATGTCTCTCTCTCTCTCTCTCTCTCTCTCTCTCTCTCTCTGTCTGTCTCTCTCCCTTTTTGCTCACACATAAATAGATGTTTTAAAAATATCCATCACTGGATGTTGGAACTAGGAAGTTGTAAGATTGAGGCTTGACATTGCTACTTAATGCTTAGTTTCTTGCCAATGGCTGCTAAAATCTTTGAGCCAATATGCAAATCCTTCACTTTAATTTGAGTCATATAATTAAGCCACATTGTTAGCAAAACAAAATAAATCCTGTCATTAGCATGACTCTAGAGTCATTTCATTGCATAATTATAAAAACACCAGATGAAACAATTTGAAAGTAAACTGTCATTATAGCTTGCAGTGGTTTTCCTACCCCGGGAGAAAAATTACATTTTAAAAATTGGTTCTACAGGAGTGGGGTATTTGAAGAAAAGCTGGAAAGGTCCAATAGAAAACACCACCACCCAGATCTTTTATTTAATACAACGTAATTTAATCAAGATACACACAACTGCACTTGGCTTGTATTCACGTTGATGATTTTGTTCAGACATCTGCCTGATGTGAAATGGAACCAAATCACATCTCTTGAAATGGCTCCAGCAGAGGCAGGTTTAGCCTGAGAACTGAGCTCTTCCTATCTTATGACCATAAATAGCCACACTGCATTGTCACTTCCTCTCTGGAAACTTCATCTCCATGTCATTATTTAACAGCTTGTGATGCTCCTGCCCAGCAGAATTGCACAGCAGTTGGTACCAAGTCAATCTCGGTCTCTGACTGTGTGATAGACTGCCTCCACTATGCTGCTTCTCTAGTGCTGGTGCAGCATACTGAGTGCCTGGTTCATGGTGACTGACCTGGAAGGGAAAGAACAAAGGATGTTTGAACTTCAGAAAGCCTGCTGAACCCTGATGATATCAACTGTAATTTTCTTGATCCAGGTTAGATTGTCGTGTGCTGGAAACACTGAATCAGTATTATTTCTGGTTCATGAGCACAAATGAAAATATGACTCGAGGAGTTCAGTGAGGGTGAAGATAGTGGGGGTCCTTCTATCAATGTGGCTGTGCTTTATGCAGCTGTTGTAGGGTGTCTGTTGGGTGGAATAGAGCTTTCTGAGGGCTGCTGGGTGGGAGAAGGAAAGGAATGAATCCATACTGTTAAGTACCAACAGTGTAGCCGTCTATTCTTTACTCTGTGCTGGCTCATGTGTGCACAATAAATCATGCTGAAAACGACTGGCTAGTCTATGACAGTCAAACTTTCTGCCTCTGTGGCATCTGAAAATGTTTCTTTCACTTAAACACATTGCACAGCATGTGGTCAGTGCAAGCTTGTCTGACATGGGTATGGCTGTGCTAGGTGTGTCACAGGCTTCTTGATTTAGGGGCCCTTCCACTGATGTGTGCCAAATTTGACATTTTCTAATGTGGTAAAAAAATTCATCAGTTTCATACAACTGGTACAGAGTTTGGGGAAGAAGCCCTTTCAAACTGATTGAAAGTTTACAATAAAAACATACTAAGCATTAAGGAAAAACTACTTTCATAAATACCATGATGCCAGTCATTAAAAGAATCCCAAGTATCTTCTATCACATGTTATTTACACAATGAGCAACCATGCCAAATTTAAGTACATATTAGTTTAATAAAAACTAGTTTTCTGAGTCTCAAACCAAACAGGTCTTGGCCCCAGGAGTCTGAACCAACCAGGTCTCTGCTTACACACCTGAGCCTGATGGCAAGGCTCACCCTAATTAGACATCTGAACCATATAAAGGAGGTTACCCACATGGTTCAGCTCTCTCCCTTCTTCCTTTTGCCCTGTGAAATTGGTTGGAACCTTCATGTGAGTGTGTCCCTCCCCAGCATGACTGGGACCAGCCTGGCTGGGGAGAAAGAGGAGAATACTTATCTTTTATTGGGTACTTTTCTTCTTGCCTTCTATCTGTGTCATGTTTTGGGGGTACCCTCTCACTTTGATTATCTTTGATTTGTCTTTGATCTCTGAGTCTTTCACTGTTGTTTGAAGGGGCTTCTGTGTCTGATCTCCAATGTGGGTGTGCAACTGCCCCAGCCATTTCCTAGATACCAATTTCCCTTAGATAAACCTCATGAATTAGGATTTATCCCTAAATAAACTCAGTAATTCATTAAAAGAAAAACCTAGTTTGACACCAGTGTGATGATGCAGGCCTTTATTCCCAGCACTGGAGGCCAGCCTGGGACTACAGAGTGAATTCCAGGTCAGCCTGGACTAGAGCAAGACCCAACCTTGAAAAACAAAAACCTTGAAAAAGAAAAAAATGTAGTTTGTTGTTTGGGGAGATAGCTTAGTTGGTAAATGCTTGCCTCACTACATGAGAATGTGAGTTTGATCTCCAGAACCCAGATAACAATGCCAGGCGTGGTGGTGAATGCTTGTAATGCCAGTGCTGGGGAGACAGGCAGATTCCAGTATGTGTTCTCCAAGTTTTCTTTTGCCACCTCTACATTCTCAAGTGTGTACTTAAGAAGCCAGCAGGCTAGAAGTATCAGTGGCCATAGACATGAAGTCTCCCTGCCAAAAACAAAATAACTCAGTGTCTCTAGCCAAAGGACAGGAAAAGGGTCAGCATACAGACAGAAACTAAAGATCACAGCCTGTTAGCAGAGGTCTCATGAGAAGAAAGAGCTTTTGGACTGTCAACAGGCCTGGCATTAACCAAGTGGCGTACCAGTGTGCTGTCTGTGGAATTGAAAACTCCAAGATTAATAGCATAGTGCACTAAATGTCCAAGACACAATGAAAAGAGCACTTGTCAAACAGAGAGCCAAGAAAATTTTAACTTGAATACAAAAAAATAAAACCCTGACAGATTGCAACACTGAGATGACACTGACATTGAACTGATGAGAAAGTTTTTAAATAGCTATCAGTAAAATGCTTCAACTAGCAAAGACAAATACAGCTGAAACAAAACATAGAAATTGTCACCAAAGAAATATATTTTAAAAGAATGAAATGGAAAACAAAATTTTTGAAGCAAGGTTTTGTTATGTGACTCCAACTGGCCTTGAACTTCTGATCCTGCATCAGCCTCACAAGTGCTGGGATAATAGGCATGTGCTGCCATGCCTAACAACTGAATGGAAAATTTAGACCTGTAAAATACCAAAATATGACTGTCTGAATGGCATCAATAGTAGAACAGAGATGGCAGAATAAAGAGCTATTATAAGGCATGTTGGTGCACACCTCTAAACCTTTTATCCCAGCACTTGGGAGGCCGAGGTAAGAAGATCGCTGTGAGTTTGAGACCACCCTGAACTGCCCAGTAAATTCCAGGTCAGCATGGGATAGAGTGAGACCCTACTTAGAGAAAACACAAACAAACAAACAGGAAAACTATTAAATTTGGGGCTGGGGCAATGGCTCAGCACTTAAAAGCACTTGTTTGCAAAGCCTGCCAGCCCATGTTCAATTTCATAAATAAATAAATGAACAAATAATATTTTAAAGATTTATTAAATCTGAAAATAGACCAACAGAATTACCCAATCTGAACAAATGGAGTGACAAAAAGACAAGCAGAGCTTCAAGCAGTGGTAGTACTATAATAAGTAGTCTGCCATTCATGTTATCAGAGTTCCAGAAAAAAATGTCAGGATGAAATAGTACTTGAGCCAGGTGTGGTGGTACATGCCTTGAATCCCAGCACTTGGGAGGCAGAGATAAGAGGATTTCCAGGAGTTCAAAGCCAGCTTGGGACTATAGAGTGAGGTCGAGGTCAGCCTGAGCTAGAGTGAGACCCTACCTAGAAAAAAAAAACTAACTAAATAGAATAGAATAGAATAGAATAGAATAGAATAGAATAGAATAGAATACAAGTACTTGAAAAATACAGTTGAAATTTCCCCATTTGGCAGAAGACATAAACCTACAATAAGACATAAACATCTTAATAAGCTCTGAGAACACCAAACAAGAAAAACCCTAAGAAATCTACCCCAAGACATAATCCAATTAAATTTCAGAAAAGTCAAGCCAGACATGGTGGTATATACCTCTAATCCCAGCACTTGAGAGATATAAGCACAAAGATCATGAGTTCAAGACTACTATGGGCTACATAACGAAACCGTTTTGTTTTTTTTTTTTTTTAAATAGTACAGGGATCAGCCTCAGCAATTAAAGGAGCTTGCTTACAAAGTCTGTTGGCTCAGGTTCAATTCCCCAGCAGCCACATAAAACCAGATGCAAAGTGGCACATACATGTGTGATCCCAATGCACCTAGGACAATGGGAAATGGAGCCAGGAGGATCCAAAGCTCACAGGCCAGCTAGTCTGATGTTCCTTTGTAGTTTTGGAGTTCTTTACCAGCAAGAAGAACCCCTGTCTTAAAGAAGGTGGAGCACAGACACCTTGAAGTTGACCTCTGACAACACACAGGCACCACTCCCACAACCACAAATAAGTGGTTACATATTTTTAAAAATATGTAACTTTAAAAATAAGAAAAGTCAAGAAAAAAAATCTTGGAAGCAACCAGAGCAATGGCCAGTTATTTATTAGGCTAATTTGAATGTCAGTGGATTTCTTACCTGAAAGCATGGAGTGGCACGTTTTTTCAAACAATGAAAGAAAACAACTGGCAACCCAGATTTCTGTCTCCCATGATAAACTGCTTCAGAATGAAGATGAAATAGACTGTCTCAAGAGAAACGAAACAAAGAAAAATTGTTGCTGTACAAGAACTGCAAGTTCTTCCAACAGAAAGCAAATGATAAACGAGGAGGCTTCTTTTAAAAATCTTTAAAAATTTGTATGTGTGTTAGGGCCTCTTGACACTGCAAGTAAACACTAGATGCTCGCACCACTTTTCTGGGTCTGGGTTACATGAGTGGCTTGGGAACTGAATCCCAGGCCATCAGGCTTTGCAAGCAAGTGTCCATAACCATTGAGCCATCTTTCCAGCACTGAGAAGCCTTCAAATATCACAAATAAAAGGACACAAAGAATGACACTATAAGTAGACAACTGACTATTCCCTTGATTTTTAAAAAAATGTTTGATTTTTTAAGGTTAATTTTCATAGTATAATTTGGTTCTCAAGATATGCAGTGAAAATACTTAAAAGAATTATTTAAAAAGGAAGAAAATAAAGGAACCTCCATGTACATTGGCTTTATGTATTTGTCTAGAGGTAGTAAAATGTTGACACTGATATCCAGTGGTAAATTATGTATGTATGATCCAAAGAAATCGCTTGAGACACTTAAAAATATTGCAGATAAAGTGCAATTCTAAAAAACTATAAATGTTCAAGTAACAAATGGGAAACAGAAGAACAAACATGGGGCTAAACAAATCAATAGGAGTATCAGGCATGGGCTGGAAGTTGGCAGTGCGCTTGCCTAGTAGGCATAAAGCCCTGGATTCAATCCCCCACATCTCATAAAACCAGTTGTGGTGGTTCACACCTATAATCCCTGGGCTCCAGATTATAGGCAGGAAGATTAGGATTTCAAGATCATCCTCAGCTACATCATGATTTCCAGGCCAGCCTGGAATACATGACACCCTGTCTCACAAAAAAAAAAAAATAAATAACAGTATACACAAGCCTTAAAATGCCAATAATCATAAATGGTTTAAATGCACAAAGTATAAGAGACTGGTAGAATTGATTTTTTTTTGCAACAATGTGATGGAACCCAGGGCCTTGAACATACTAGATAAATATTCAATCACTGAGCTACATCCCCAAGCCCAGAAAATACTGTAAAATGACCTAACTCCATACTACCTATAGAAAATTCATTTCAAATATAATACTCTAGGTGTATTGAAAGGGAAAGGATGGAGGCTGGGGAGATGGCTCAGTGGTTAAGAGGCCCATGCATCTGGAATTAATTTGCAGTGGCAAGAGGCCCTGGTGTACTCACCCCCTCCCCCCACACGGTATTTCGGTCAGTTTCTCCTTACTGTGGCAAACATCCAACTGGAAGCAGCCTGTAGGAGAAAAGGGTTTATTTTGGCTTACAGACTTGAGGAGAAGCTCCACAATAGCATGGAAAACGATGGCTTGAGCAGAGACTGGACATTATCTCCTGGCCAATATCAGGTGGACAACAGCAGCATGAAAGTGTGCTAAACACTGGCAAGGGGAGACTGGCTATATCACCCATAAGCCCACCCCACAACAATACACTGCCTCCAGGAGGCCCCAATTCCCAAATTGCTACCAGCTGGGAACCTAGTATTCAGAACACAAGTTTATGGCAGACAACTCTCTCTCTCTCTCTCTCTCTCTCTCTCTCTCTCTCTCTCTCTTTCACTCTTTCTCAGTCTCTCTCTCTCTCTCACACACACACACAAATTTTTTAAGAAGAAAATAAAAGTGTGGAAAGAGTATACCATACAAACAATAATTGAAAGAAACAGTAGTTATATTAATGCCAGAGAAAATGGACCTCAGTGCAGATAAAATTACCAGGAACAGAGAACATTACACATGGGTAAAAGGGTTAATCCACCAAGATACAGTGATCTCAAGAGATCAGAGATTCAAATATCCCAAAGCAAAATCTCAAAGAATAGAAAGGAAAAAATGGGCAACTCCCTATTTGTAGTCGGAAACTTCAATACTCCTCTCTCAATGATTAACAGAATCAAGACCTGAAAAACTAGATAAATAACATCAGCTATATTTATTGAATGTCATCTAATAACAATAGGATACATATTCTTTTTAAGTATACATCCAACATTCAGAACATAGACCATATCCTGGTTGACAAAGCAAACCTGAACTAATTTAAAAGAACTTAAATAATAAGAGTACACTCTTTAATCATAATGGAGTCAAACTATAAATAACAATAGCAGGAAATTCTCCAGAAACTGGTAAATTAAAGAACACAGATAATCCATAGAAAGTTAAACCAATAGATTGAGAGAAAATGAAAGGACAGAATTGGAAAGGTAACTTGGCATCTGTGGTAAAGCACTTGTCTAGCATTCCCGGGGCCCTGGGTTCCATGAGGGAGAGAGGAAAAAGGGATGGGGAGGTGACTGTTATCACAGTATATTGTGTATATTTATGGAAGTTGTCAATAAAAAGTTTAAAAACATACCTGGGTGTGGTGGCTCACACCTTTAATCCCAGCACTTGGGAGGCTGAGATAGGAGGATTTCCTTGTGTTCAAGGCCAATTTGGGGCTACAGTGAGTTCCAGGTCAGCCTGGGCTAAAGTAAATCCCTACCTCAAAAAAACAAGCAAACAAAAAACTAGAAGACAGACTAGTTGGAAAGAAGGGAATCAGTGGAGGGAGAATTCTGGATGGGGAAAGGGATGGTGGTGGGAGGGGATTATGATCATGGTTTATTGTCTAGATGTATGGAAGTTTTCAATAACTTTTTTAGAAGAAAAAAAAAAAGACCTGGAAATAAGCTTGGGAGTAACTCAGGGTGGTTTTCTCAAGGACTAGCCAAGTGCTAAATGTTGCCAGGTCAGATCACATTTGTCAATAAACAGAGAGTACTCCCAACCCCTGTACCACAACAATCTTTGTATTCTTTTATTAAAAGTCATAGTTAATAATTTTATATTCAGATGGTTTTGTTGTGACACGGTTTCATATAATCTAGGCTGGCCTTGAACTTGCACTATATTGCTAGGGATGACCTTGGATTCTCTATTTCTTTTCCTCTCAAATGCTGGTATGAGGATAAAAAATACAGAATAAAGGCTAAATGCTTACTTTAAACTGCTCACTTAAACTTAGAAAAGCAGCCATGCCATAGATCTTGAGAAGAACAGCAGATGTGCAGCTGCCAGATAGAGCACAGGAGGGTGGAGTTGAATAACTACCTGCTTATCTGTAAGCTGCCTGCACCATAGGAATACAAGAGGATAAAAATAAATAACTGCTTACTTGGCTTTTGTGAAATGCTTGCGCAGAATGACTAAACATAACCCCTGGACTGAAAAGCCCGCACGTGCCAAAAATATGAACATATGAATGTACCAATGAAAAAATAGCCCACGCAAACTGTTTACTCCTGTCTTTAAAAAGGCTTGAGATCCTGCACTGGACACCGCTGGTCTCAGCTTGCTGTGCCTTGCTGTGTGACCACAGTCTGGGTTTGAACCTGTTCAAATAAATGACCCTTGCGTTTGCTCTGACTTGAGTCTCTAGTGGTCTGTCTTCAGGGGACTGGACCTTACATTTCTGAGGGCTCATCCCGGGATCCCCCCAGATCCACCTGCCAGTGGGTCCAGGAACCATCTGCCCAATTGGTAAGTGAACAGCACCTTTATCTGAAAGCTAGCTTATTTTCTTTCAATGTCTGATTTTGAATTGAGCTCATGATGTCTGGAGTGAGCCTTTTAGGACTGGCATCTGGAGTGAGCCTCTTATAGGCAAGATCTCAGATTGCTGATTCCCACTGCACTGACCAAGTAAGTCTGGCAGAGGTGCATGAGGACGGTCAGATGGGACTGCCGGAAGATGTGAATCTGAAACTGAAAAGAACGTTCTGTTGTGGTTTGTGCTTGCAATTAACCTGTTAAATGACTGACACCCAAATTCTTTTCACAGATGATGCGGACTCAGGAGGATGAGCAAATTTCAATTCCTAATCTCCCCTTTTTTAACCTTTTTGGTCTTACAGGATCTTCCTAGCATCTAGGAAACAAAAAATAAATTTAAAAAGTTTTTCTCCCTTCTCTGAGAAGCAAATTCAGCCCCTGTGGCTGAGAACAAAAAAACACAAAACAGACAGCCTGGGGCTACTCACAGCCTAGATCTGGAAAGTCTGCTGCTGGGTGGGACTAATCACTGATGACCTGCCTGCCTGCTTTTTTAATGGCTTTTCTCTGCTTTTGAGCATGCTCAAATAAATGAAAACTTTTAAGTTCCTGATAAATAAGAAAAAATTATAAAATAGGGAAATAGAGAAAATTCAAATCTCTCCCTGACCAGGGAAAACAACTTAATTTGAATTAGAACAAAAGCTTCAAGGCCAGAGCCCTCTCACCCCCACATACCTGCCTGAGAAGGGGGGATGGGCTAAACCCAAGGCCACCAAAGAAAAGAAAAAGACTGATTAAGTAATCAGGAATTCTATCACTCCAATGCCTGACATTAGGAAAAAGGGTTAAAAAAGATATCAAGATTAAAATTTGTGAAGGCCTCTAAACTTAATATAGAGGAAATACTTAGACCAGATCTGAGGGGTTCTTACATGAAAATTCTTCTGCCTCTATACTAATGCAAGTATGGGACCTGAGAAGCTGAAACAGACTGCAATGCAGCTTTCACTGTGAGGTTTACGCTATTTTGCTGTGCTTTCCAGGGGCTGGGAATTGATCTAGAAAGACACTGGGGACAGATCCCAGGTGGGCACTAGAGACCAAAAGGTGGTGGGGAGGGAATAAAATCCCACTCCTATTGGGGTGCCTCCAGGTGCCAGTGTGGCTGTTCTCGCTACTTTTCCCTCCTTGGTTGGTGGATGTTGGGTCCCATTGCTCACAAGACCAGAGCCCACCCCTGGAGACATTCCTGGTGGCACTGCCTACTTGGTTTCTCTGCTTTGCTGAACCAGGGAGCCTACAACCATGGGAAATTCAGAATCCTGAGCCCAGGATGAAAATGGGTGAGTCCCAAGTTGTTACAGACAGATGGGGACTTCTTATAAGAAGTTTGTTGTAACTGTTTTAAAGGTGGCTTTATAGAACTGCTAACAGAAAAAGATCTAAAGATTTATACTTGAATTCAGAAGTATATTCTAACCTGCTTTCCTATTTAAAACATGTGCT